>JXXA01013956.1:0-17900 GCA_000956255.1 Anopheles punctulatus
CTGGTCCATAGAGACAATACAAAACATAATATTTCCACCACCATTGAAAATCCAACCACGAGCCCGCCCGCCTGCCAGCTCAGCGGAACACAGCGGCCCAGCGTGCTCTCTTCAGCTGCAATCCGGCCGCCCACCCTGCGCCACCCCGTTTCGGGAGGCTCTCCATCCTGCTCCACTCCATTCATGCTCTTCGGCAGACTCCTCCACTCCTACCACCCCATTTGGCACATAACACCCGTTACTCGGCAGGCAGGCAGGCAGGGTTTGTTGTTGCTGCCGTTCGTGTGCGAGAGAGGCTTTTTTGGCGCTGCGAGCGAATACTTCCATCTCGTTTTCGTCTGCGGCGCAAGCTATTTCTCCCTTTTATGCTGCAAAGTGCATTCGCTCTCACAAAGTTCATTTTATGCTCTGTGTTGTTCTGTTTCTGTCTCTCTCTCTCTATCTCTCTCTCTCTCTCTGTTTCTTGCTCATACCATGTTTGAACAATTTATGTGGTCGTTTTTACTATTTCGCGCCTAGACTCATCTATTCAGCGACATACACTGTAGTGAACTAGAGAGAGGAGAGCGCGAGAGCAGTCTCTCATGCGTTCAGCCTTTCTCTCTCACACTCTGTTTAATGCTTCCCATTAAATGCTTTCTAACTGTACATCGCCGGTATGGAGCGAGAAAGAGTATGAGATTTATGCTGTTTTTGTCGTTCTCTTCTCTTTCATGAAAATATTTTTTCTCATTTGTGCTTTCTCTCGCTCTCATCATTGTAATTTCTCTCGATTGCTATTTTTTCGTTGTATTTTTCTATTTTTCCTCGTCTCGTCCCGTCTTCAGCCCGAGTGGCTAGATGAGTTTTTCTAACGGATCTATTCTGCCTTACCTCGCTGCACTCCCATTCTACTAAGCGCTACCACTAGTGCACATGTTGGT
This sequence comes from Anopheles punctulatus, assembly GCA_000956255.1. Taxonomy (NCBI): domain Eukaryota; kingdom Metazoa; phylum Arthropoda; class Insecta; order Diptera; family Culicidae; genus Anopheles; species Anopheles punctulatus. The sequence continues at coordinate 924 of JXXA01013956.1, forward strand.
GCTGGTGCACGTGTATGTGTGAGATTTTTCCTCTACTAGACCAGATTCGTTGCATTAATCCCGTTGGTTCTTCTTTTTTTCTCGAGACACGATCTTGTCTCACCATTAAGCAATGGTGGGATTTTTTCCTCTACTAAATCTATGGAAACCTCCACGTTCCATATTCTGCACTGCTAGAAAAGGCATAAAAAAATATCACGATGAGTGTGGGGACTAACTCCACTGATCTCCAACCGTTTTGGCGAGAAGCAGACGAGGCATGAGGTCACTAAGCGATTCCTCTTTTGGGCATTAATGTGATATGCATTTCAGCCTCTCCCCGACGGCATAAATCAATGTATGCACTCTCGCAAGACAGGGCGTACGCCGATGGCACGCTCCATCCTCCTCATCATATGGTGTCTCTCTTTAACCATATTTCTTCCAATAATGCACTCCCGTTCCTAGTTCGTTGCTTGTTCCATCCCGCACGGTTTTTGTGACAGAATTCTACAGAAATTGCGTTTGGTCGCTTTTTGTTGTTTCTTGACACACAGGCCAAAACCCCAACCAACAGCAACAAAGAAACTCTCTACCGATGCATGATTATGATCATGATTATGGTTATGGGTTTGTTCTTCGCTGTGGTTAACGTTGTCTACACGTCTCGCTCGTCTCCATGCTAGACACTCGTCTATTCAACTGTTATTTTTTTTACTTCGCTTCCCCTTCATCTCACGACCCGCCCTCTTTCCTCACAAATCCATTCCATAATACGCTGGAAGGCGCAGGCAACGGTAAGACCACGTGGGTATGTGCATGTGTACCGTGCCGTGATGCTGTTTGGCGGCGCGGGTACCGTATGGTTTGTAATTGACGCATGATACGGTATTGTTTCGCGTGAGCTTACGCGCTTTAGCGATAAGCAAACGGTGATGAGCGAAAACATCATCCTACGCACAATGGCAGCCGCTGGCGATTACAGTAATGGTGGAAAAGTACTTCTTCTTTAAGATTTTTTTCTGAGTCTGTAAGTGCTACATGTGAAAACGTATGCTGAAGAACGTATGCGAAATACTGTAATCAGTATGTACAGTAACTCTTTTCTTAAAGCTATAGGAAATAGAGAACTAGAATGTGTGCTTAAATATGTCTGTCTGTAAGCTAGATTCTTTACGTTATGTTTTATTTTCAATTTAAATAATGTTTCGCTCACAAACAAATGATAATTTTCTCAAATTTTAATTAAATTATAAGACACAATTTTTGTTCGACCAGTTCATTCGTTAAAAAATTATCTGAAATATGAAACTAGTTTTTCACGAAAATAGAAGATGAGTGCCAAATTAACCTGTTTTATTTATAAGATATACTTCGTTAAAAAACCAACATAGCTGAGCTACATTTGATTAACAAGGTTTTATATGAACAAATTAAGGCAAATTAAGGCAACATGCATAATTTATTAACAACTTCCACCTTATATGATAGTATTGCAGTAAATTGGCTGAACATTGCTTTATTTATGTTAAGTTGTTTTTTTCACATTCTTATTACAGAGAATTTTGATTATATTTATATGTCATAAAACTTTTTACTTTTCAAACGTTAATATTTTAGTAAATGATTTAAAAGATGTATCAGCTGAAAAAAAAATATATTGTTCAAGAGTACTAGCATCTTTGGGTACACATATCATTTCCGCAATGTATTGCTACACCACCAAAGTACATGTATCTTTTACTTTTGCTGGAACTAACAGAACTGAAACAAATAGATCCAGAAAGCTTAAGACTTTTATTTAATTATTTATCTTAAACTTTTATTTTCTTGAAACTGGTTTTATTTCAAAAGTATACAAAAAAGTACATAAATTTGTCAAAAACTGTAAAATTTTATGTAAATGTTAATAGAATCCTCATCTAAAAAAACATACATACCAACTTTCAAAATCTGAAATATTATGTATAATTTACGTGGCAATTGATTTCAAATTGATACGATTGTTAAATTATAGAATCGAAAATTATTTAGAGTACATATTTCGAGGAACAAACGTAACGAGTAGCTATGCCGATATTTCCAAAAATTTTAAAAACATCACAAACATTCAATCCTGTCTGCGGTGCTCGGCGTCCCGTCTCAAGACTCACGAAGGCAATAAAAATTCCTACGCTTTTATCGCGCTCTTAATTGTGCTGCAAATAAAGTTGTTAATAAAACAACCGACTCGAACGGCCGGCGAGCGCCGGGGGAAAACGGAAAGAAATTTAAAATATTATCATCCTATCGCCACCGTCGAGGCAAGCCTATCGAAAGGGCCACCGATTGCATTACAATTAGCGATGGCATAGCTTGCAATCGCGCTTCGCGCTAGCGAACAGTCCTCCACTTCTGATTAACAATTCCGCTCACGTCGGGCATCGGCGACGGGCCAGCGATGAATCCCACGGAAGCAACACCGGGCCGAATCTGGGGCCGGTTGACCCATTTCTTGCAACCGGCGTCTCCCGGGAACATTTTTTGACCGACGAAAAGCGCGAACTTCTCACCAGCGCCATGTCGTTTGTCGATTGTTTGTCGTCGTCGTCGTCATCATCAAAACCGTTAAGAAGTCGGTGGTGGTGATAGCAAAGCACAATTCAAGGTACTCTTTTATCGCGCCTGCTTTCACCATTCTCGGTAGGTATTTGGGCAGAGGCTCACATTTAACGGGACAGCACAATCTTTCACACTTTCATAGACCGGTACACGGCACACGGTGGCTATGCCTTGTCGTTACATAATTTTCATTACAATTACCACCACTATCTTTCCTTGCTTTTTCCATACGGTGGGCAATATTTTAATGTCTTTATGAGCATTGTAATTTCCCGACAGATGGAAGCAGTTATAGGTCAACCATTGAGTACGGCAAAAGAGTGTTTATTCAAACTGTACATCCTGAACTGCTTACGAGCCCTGATGGACGGGAAAAATGCTGGTTTGATGGACCACCCGACTAACAGGTGTGAACGAATGAACACCTTCCCCTCAAAACCCTTCATTTTTTATTTGGAAAAAAATGAAAATGAAGTGAAGGAGGTATTTATCGATAAATAGAACCCAGCTATTCATTCCTAGGGCACGTGCTTCGTAGTTTATGAAAAAAAAACATATGAAGCATCAAATTTAACATACCCTCTCAGCATCGAAACAAAATGGTTCACGCACATGGACACAGCATCACTCACCTGCAAATAGAGGAAGAAAACAGTGCTCAATTAGAAAGCAGCCCGACTAATGCTACCCAAACATCCTCCCACCTTTCCCTCTTGTTCGCCGAAAATCGGCTCCCTGCTTACGAAATATGACGCTGATGCCGCTTCTGCAACTGTTTTTTTTCCGTACAGAAAATGGATCATGCTGCAGACAATTAAAGCGATTACCCTACAACCACTACACCGCGAGAAACCCTTCCCCATCCTCTTCTCACTCTTTCTCCTACCGATGTGCCACGGTACAGGCTTGTGCAGCATGGAAAATGGTTTCGAGAGAGGCTTCTAATTGCAGAACAACCGTATGGGTTATTAGCGTCCGCATTTGATCTCCAGACTGGTAAGCCAGGCAGCGTCGTACACGTTCCGAGCCACGTTCGTCGAATGGAGCACAGTGTACCGTTAAGCGCGGCAATTATCACCAGCGCATCCATCTGGGCAGGAGTTGAGCGATGATCGGCAGGCAATCGTTTGATGCAGGGCTGACTGTACCTACACAGTGCGCTTATCAATCGGCCAGGGCTGTGATAGTAATTTCGTTGGCTTACTTCGGATGAAATAATTCAAACTTAAGCCCAAATGCAGTGGGTTAATTTTTATTATTTCAATTATTTAAATTCAGTTCTCTCATTATGCTAGAGACAAAGCGTAATCAATGTAGTGTTTTATGCTATTTTTCCATCTGTATGAAATGAACACCAACGCTTCAATCGATCTGTTTTATGCATTATAAATTCAATGGAATGTGAAAATCGTCTGAATATTTGTTTTTTGAACGATTATAAGATACGCATATGAAAAATCCTATCAAATCACATGTTCATTTGACTCTTATTGATATTTTGAAATATTTCCTAGAAACATACTGTTAATGTTAAGCAGGATCGATAATTTACGAAATTGTTCCATTGGACTTTAAATGAATAGTAATATAGTTTCAGTTGTAACGAGACATTTGTCAACTGTAAATAGTTTTTTTTTAAATCTTCAAATACATGGTTGTAACTTGAACGATTAAATGTTTAAAATCATTAAAAATACTAAAACAATATTTTCGAAGAATTACATTCATCTTTTTCATAGCTTCATGATAATTTTATGTTATTTTATATAAAACATGTGGATCTCTCAACCATCAGGATCTCGACCCATTGCTAGCAACTTTTAAAAGAAGCATATGTTCTAGGCATCATTCGTTCCGACAGGCCCTTTATGAAGAGTGTGCCATTTGTGTGTCATTACACATGTGGTTGGCAGTATATTTCCTTCGCATTGTTTGGGATTGCCTGGCGCACAGTTTTGGATTTTCTAACGGAGATAAGTAGAAAAAAAACTGTTTTTTTTAGACATTACTGTTATTGCTCAAAATCACTGTTTAGCGACACAATGTTCGATACGTGGTGTATGAATGCTAAGATAGAGCTGCAAGAAGCAATAAAAAAATCCCTGCAAATTACCTTACATCGCTCCTGGCAAAGGGATACAGATGCGCGAGCAAAAGAACAGCTGGGTAGGAGAAACACCACCTAGCAGTGCTATCACATTACCAACCTTGAGCTCGGGTTCTTCAAACCTATCGCTTCAATGGCTCAAGCTGCAGGTTGTGCAACAATTCGCGGAGGAAACGAAAGAAGCAAACATACAATGAAAAACCCTCCCAGCCCTCAAGGTGTAAGCCACGGCGCGCGATCGATGGGCAAAAAACTGTTTGCGGTTCGGCTCCGGTTGCCGGTGAATCCTTGAGAGGATGCACCCTGCGTGTGGAAACGGATCGATGGCAACGTACGGTGCATTCTGTGCTTGTTCTCGCCTCGTTTTGTTCCGTTCCGTTATGTTTGTTTCTTTGGCGAGCGTAGACGGCGCGTCTTGCGATTTATCCACATCCGCCCACGCGAAGACGCGGGAGCAACGGAGTGGATGCTACGGAGCCGTCGACAGTTGTGCAATCGGCGGAAGAAGCTGTGGGAGTACGTTTCCTGTGCGAGACAGCGGAATGGTTTGATTCATTGATTTTACGAGCATATGTACACAAACACAAGCACCCGCTAAATGGAGAAAACTATTCCAATCGGATTCAATCATCCGTGAGTGAAGGAGCATGCACTTGTGGAGAGGTAATTTTGTTCCATCTCTAGATACGAAAGGGTTGAAACGATCTCAGGAAGCATCCCATACACAAGTGCAGCTTACAATTCGGTCAAAATATTTTCAAAAATCCTTTACTTTTTGTCCTAGAAATTAGTTTGACGAATTATCTTACCCCTCTAAAGGGTTTCACGATCGTTCCCACGATCCAACTGTGTTGGAATTTGGGCGTTATTAATTCCACTTGAGCGCATCCAACAATCGGTAACTGGTTTTAATTTAAAAAAAAGTTTTCTTTTACAATCGGCAACAATCTGGGAACCGGTGTGAGTGTTGCGATCATATTCCAAATTAAACAAATAAATCACACACCCTGCCTGTGAAAGTTCAATCTGACTGTTCAACCATCGAAATTATCGGACGAGCTTACGAATGCGAACCGAACACACGAACAAAAAAATACTCAAATTGCATATGAAATGACTAAATTGCTTGAAATTTCTCACTTAATGCTTACCTATTTGGCAGAATCTTTACGGGACTGATTGCCTCGGCAAATAACAAATGCAGAAGGAAAACAAATCTCTCCGTCCCTCTATCATCAGCGCGCTTCGCAAATCGATCGGGGGGTCATCGTATGCTGTTCGATAGGTTTCATAACATTCAATCGCTGACGGGCTGTTTTGTGTCCACTTGTAGCCCGCGTGAAAGCATCTTCCCTAAACCGGCGATGGAGACTCGTTTCTTTTCTTTTCCTTCAGATTAGGAATGGGTTAAATGTCGTGCCATAGCGTTCGCGTTTCCTTAACCAGGCAAGACGGATGGCCTCGGTGCTTTTGTTCATCAATCATAAAACAGCACTTGGTGAGCTAAAGTGTGCCTATCAAGGCTTGAACGGATGAACGGTAGGGTTGGGAGGAATTGTTAGCCTGCTGAGCTTAGTACGATCATCTGCAAATGGTAGGATAGACCGTCTGAAAAGTTTTAAAAATTGTTAAGTGTTAAACTGTGGAACGTAATTATTGCTTAAGGCGAATTTGGAGATTTAAAAATTGTTACAACAACTTTAAAGAAAATTATTGATTGATCTTATTGAAATTTTATTATGTTTTTAAATGGATGGTTCACTATAAATGGACATATTGTTAGTTTGTTTAAGAAATGATACAAGCTTCATGAAAGTGTTCAATATGTTCTTAGAGCTTTTCTTTCTTGTTTATGTATTAATTATACGGTTTTAAATAATTGCGATTTAAAAGTTAGTAAGTTGTTGCAGTGTGTATTTAGTTCTCAAACTTTACATTAAAAACATTAAACATTGAAAATATCAAATATTATTTCAATAAACAAATCAAATAGTTAATTTAGATCAGTCTGAATAAAATCGAATACAGAAGGACATGTGAATCATATTCTTAATTCAAACATGATGAATGAACATGACGAATTGACAGCAGATTGGAAAATTTGAAACTAAATATTTTCATTTCTGATGTTCTTTTGAATAATTAATATTGAAGTTTTAAATTTTATACAAAAACAAAATTCAAAAACAAAATCAAATGCACAAACAAAACAAAATCAAATGCAAAACAACTCTCCCCGGCAACATTTAAACATAGTTTTCATCACTACTCAAATAAAATAATTAGCTGTCGGTAATATTTTAATGTCTTTGTGTGTGATTTTTCAACGTATCGCATTGAACGTCGCCTTCCCATGTCGTTTTTTGCAACCACTTTCATGCCATACACTCGTACTCCTTACGTACGTGGTAAAAACATGTTATTACCTTCGGACCCATCGCCGATCGTCGTGGGCTTCGCCGCGTTCGTTACATACCCCTTCGGTGCCTTCGGAAACTGCATCTGCTGCGCTGCGTGTTGCACTTCGCCAAATACGTCTTTTGCGACGTATCGTACCCCCCACCCCTCCCCATGCTTCTCACCCTCTCTACACCCCTTCGACCCGAGCGTTGCTTAGACGATCAGTGGTGGAAGCTCGCAGCGATCAGTGTTAGCTGCATATGGGAGGTGTTTGCTTTCTGGCCGTTTTTTTATCGCGTTCTTAGAACGCAGCTCACGGTGGCCTCGACACGTTCGAAGTTCATCGATCTATCAACCGCGGCAAGGACGGCCGGGTTGCCACTATCGAGTGGTACCCCGCACCGGCGAACCCCGTTACCATTAGCTAATCAGCAGCTTTATTAGAATAATTATGTGAAATTAGGTAGAGATAGTTTGAACCGGCAGTGGCCGGCAGGCCTGTGGCAAGTTTAGAATCCTTTTTTTTCTGCAAACTCGTTCTATCAAGCACGTTTGACAGAGTGGCCAAAACCGTTGATTGCTCGGGGTGTTCTTAGACCAAAAGGCTAAAAGAAATACGCAACGGATAGACCTTCTTGCATGTTCGTTCCTCTCTGTTTCCAGCGCTAAACGGGTCCTATTTAGGTGCATTTAACGAATCGCCCCCACCCTCTCGCCCATCTCACCCCTACCACGAATAGTACGTGCAGCATTAGGCTGGAACCGCATCGACTTCTTGAGCGCACCGAAGGTCAACGAGGTTGAAACCACGTTTGGTAGCGGCGTGGCTGGAAATTCTAGAAATCGGAGAACGCAAACGCTTTCGAAGCCATCGGCATGGGCTCGGCACTGGTCAAGAATCCGATCGGCGAAGGCCAAGCGAAAACTGACACAACTTTCTGGGCCGATGAAAAATGGTGCTATCGACGGAAAGAAACGGCACCGAGAAACTTATGGCTGCTGGCAGCCAACACCACACTTGCGCTGCGTGCACGAGCTGGTGGGGAAAAATCAACCATGCTGTCAAGGTTTACCAGCTCGGAAGATCGTATCATAAACATGAGGCGAACCGCACAGTGGCCAACGCCACCCGTCGTGTAAATAAAGAACAGATTAAAATGGTAATTGCTCATCGATACAGCGTTGTGTTTTCTAATTCTCAACACGGGTTTCGCAGGCACGGATACGAACTTGATGTTGCTGGTTATCTGCACTTCACATGTGTTGTACGTTGCTTTGCTCATATCGACATCGTATGGAGGTGAGAGAAATATTTAAAAAATTATTTAAATGCACCCTCGCGGTATTAAAGCAGCTCTCAGTAGAAGAACATCATTAGCTGGCCTTTCTTTAATTTATTGCTTGTAAATGGAAATTTTATCACCCTATAAGACGCTTCATTTTCTCGCAAGCGTTTGCTTTCCGGTGCAACTGCATTGGCACCTTCCCGATTCTATTTTCCTAGACTTGCATCGCCACGGAACCGTACCGTTCCAGCCGATCCCAACGCCATCCAACGATGACGGGAGGAATGAACTCGTACTGTTATTTATCGTTCAGCTACCCCTCTTTTCGGGATGCGGCAAAGGATGGATTACTGCTCGCAGTGGAATTTACCGTGCAAAGTTGGTTCTTTCTCACGCAAATAGTGCACAAAAGTGCACCGAATCGTACCGATGCGTAGAAAAACTAGAGGCAAAACAAAGCGAGCCTTCTTAACGCGGTGATAAGATGATAAGGGAGGGCGGGACGAGAACTCTCCGATAATACGGCGCATGTGAGGTGTGTTCGATTTGCCGCGGGGCTCGTTTCGTTTCATTTCGCGTTGTAGCAACGTACGGCGTGCGATTCCCCAGATGTGGTGCGGTGTTAAATGCATCTTGTGCCAATGCACCACCGGCTGGTGGTACACACTCACACGCGAAACGGCCAGAAGAGCGCAGACGAGCACACACGAGCTGTTTGCTTTTGTACAAACATGGTAATAGATTTACGTGCGGCTTCGCGTTTGCACATGTAAACAAAGATTGCGTAACGGCAAGTGCATTCACACTGCACCGATCGCCGGACCGTGTCGGGGTCTGGGTGGTTTGCGGTGCAGGCCGGTGTCGATGGTGTGGACAAGCCACAGACCTGATCTATGGCCTTTAGAATTGGCGAAGTGTTTCGATGATTAATGCACTGGCGTGACAGTTCAACCAAGAGGCAATTACTTGTTTGAAATGCACCTCAAGGTACAAGGGAAATTAATATTATTGATGATATGGAGATACGATGTATGTTTTTGATTTAAAACTGGTAGCCAAAGGGGAGGGGGTGGGGGAAAACTAAACGATTTCGAGGGTTATAATATAAACGGGAAAGAAAATAAACGAATAAGATGAAGTTAGCCCCACAAAATATTCATCACCTCGGGTGTTTCAGCATTGATATTTTTTCCTTTATTTTAAATGATGATAAATTGAATGTTAAAATAATACCAATTCGATTTTTGGAGATGATTATTCACTCAAATACACCAATTAATTTTCCATTGTTTTGTTACTTAATTAATAACAGCATAAATTAAAAATACAACACTTAGAATGTTATAATAGTGAAAACCATTTGCCATAAACTGCTACCAGTTTCGAGCAATCGTAAATATAAGTTACAACACTTGCTAAATACATGAACGTAAGGTGGTAAACTATGAAATTTTTAATGTTCCCACAATGATAAAAATAACCCAAAAGATAGAAAAGTTAACGCAGTTTCTTAACTCTCAGAATAAAATCGTTTCAGAAAACAGATTAACAAGCAAATCATCCATCCAATAAAATGCTCGGTCAATGCAAATCAAGCACGCTATCAACAATTAATCAACTCTTCATAGGAGTATGACCCCATTTTCCGCACATAATAATCACGCAGTGGAGATAAAACTACACCCATTAATAATCGCAAAACCGGTGCTTAAACAGATAAGCAAAACACGTCCACAACTAATTCGCCCGAGCTTATCGTAAGTCGCGGGGCAAGTAATTTCTGATTATCCAAGCGCCGGTGTAACCTTCCCGTCCATTAAGTCAACATTCTGCCCGCAGCGAGCGACCGTCGGTTGTCGGTACGTAATTTTTCATCATCACCACCGGTCAATGAGAGGCTACTGCTGCGGTTGCTGCTGACAAGTGGTTTCGATCGGATCCTGCCTCGATCATAAGCACGATCGCAATGATGTGCCTCCTCTGCGTTCGCATCTACTGCGTGATGAATACGAACAGGTACGTAGTTGCACTTGCGATCGAATCGCCAGCACACTGGTAATTAAATATTCTATGATATAATAATAACGTATTCCGGTAGAAAGTTGGCCCTACGCTGTTGAATAACTGCAACGGCGCGAGAAAGAAGGTGTAGCCTGCTTTCCATATTGGTGCGATAATCGACAACAATCCGTCGATGGTAGGTGTGGCGATTTATTTGCAATGTGGAGGCCAGGCTCGGGCCTTATTTGGCACGACTTCTACACCCTTTTCTGCGAAAGGTGCGTTAAGAATTGTAAATGAAGCTTATTCGGTCGTCCTCCGAAGAGAAAGTGCAGGTTGTTGTTTAGTAACCGATTTCTGATTTCTGTTTTATCTTGCATGTTCGGTTGATCCGTGTTTGAACGAAGTAATGTAGCAAACGCAAGCTTCTTCGATGGTTCTGCTACACGAAGGCGTGAAAATGGATAAAACGCAGCATAATCCTCTTAAAAGACAGACACACTGTTGAACGCTATACAATGGGCATCGTCATGGCAAAGTAGATGACAATAGTTTCATTGTATAGGATTTCTTCTTACAGGGAGAAGATTTAATCTTCAATCTTTGTTAAAGGATTCTTGAAAAAAAGCATCAAAGTGCTGATGTTTGATTTCTGTTCGTCTCAAATATGTTCTCAAGCACGTGTTTTGTTTTAATATGTTTAAATATTTGTAGAAATGTTCATAATGTAAACACGTTAAAGGATCTTCTTTTCCTATACAGGCTGTTTAAAATTTTTCTGTGTGCCCTCTAACAGTTGCATCTTGTAATACTCAACATAAAGTCGATGAAAACGAACAGAATTGTAGCCAACGAGTCGTGTAAATATCTCTTTGGGCTATGAAACCCCTTGACCAGCAAACCGTGCCCAAGAATAAGGATGACTTACGGCCATTAGAACGAAGCCTTTCGCACCTTCGGGCTGTACCGGATCGCAAAATGAGGCCCTTTGTTGATGTTTTTTCGCTATCGGTTTTAGCGTTTCGTCTTCACGGTGCATTTCATCGTTTCTTTGTTCCATCCGCGGTTTCGTTCTTTACGACCTGGGAGGGAGGACGCGCGCGGTGTGGTAAATGAAAGGAACAATCCATCAGCTGGTGTGTCTCAGCGCAACATTGCATCCTCGGTGCTGTGGATCCGGACACCTTGGACGCAGCATTCTTTGCGATCTGACGGCAAAGATCACCGGTGACGAGCTATCGATTGGGTGGATCAATGTTTGGCTTCGTCCGTCCGTCGCACGGTTCTACCGCTTGGGCTACCCGTCCATCGTTAGCCTTCGATTGTTCCTTTCCATTAGCTGGGTTATCGGCGTACGAAATCACAACCATCGTGCGCCCGCACACTCTGCAAGAATGAGCCTTCCCCCCGGTGAAGAACAATCCGCGAACCGTACGATCTTCTCGCGGCTCGGGCACTTAGGTACTCATTGAGCGTTTATTGATTTATGATTATTTACACAAAACAACGGTCTAATGTTTTTCTTTTCTATTGCGCTCGCTGGCAGGGCTCGCTGCTACCACGGTTGATTTATGCAAAAGGCCGCCGCTTTCCGCCGCTCGACGTCGGTGTCCTTCTTGCACGATCACGAACTTTCGTCCGACGGTACGATCGCGGTCCAATCGCGGCCGGTAGGTTCTACTCCTCAAGAACCTCCACCGAAGGGAAACCATTGTTGTTTTATGCGCGCCAATGGCGCTGCGAGATGATGGATTGTCCGTGCAATTAAAGTACAATAAAGAAAAACATTCTTCAGTGGGAATGTTTATCGCCGCCGGTTGATGTAAAGACGCGTATCTTATGGGGTGTTCATGCTTTGTACACAAATTTTCATGCTCAATGTAGCTGCGATGAACGATTTGCATGAGAACTTCGGTGGCTCGGGGTGCACGGTAACGTGAGTGGCGAGCCGATTGGAAACTTTTGCGAATAGTCACATTGTGTTTGCCTTGAAACGTTCATTATTGGTTCGTGGTAAATCTACAATGACAAAATTTTCTTCGTTCTTAGATTTAAAAAAAACATGATTATTGTTTCAATGCCGTGAATGACCAATGCAAGAGTAAACACTTTATTTTTATTTTATGTTATATTATTTCTGAATATTACTTCGATCAGTAAATATTAAATTGAATTTCTTGTTCAAAACAGGTTAACAGGATTACAAAAACTTTGTGAAATAAATAAGCTGCATATTTTTTAAATCTTTTTCATCATAACTATTTTGAAAAACAAAATCCATTTCGTTAACTATTTCCTCTTTGCTTCTCTTTAAATTTTAATTGTTTCGTTGCAATATTTTTGTCAAAAGTGTCGAACATCTTTATCGATTCCCGAACCGAAAGCTAAGCAGCACATCCCAAGATCACATTCCAGAACAACCTTCACCACGTGCAGCCAGTCTGGAGCCTACGAGATTCGACATAAACTACAACCGAACACGTCGAACCGTTCCGTCTCGCCCGATTTATCGATATGCTTTTCAAGCTCACCCTCTCTCTCCATCTGTCTCATTCTCTCTGTTCTCCCTTTAATGCTCCGGTGCGTTACTCTAAGACCCTGCCCCCGTCCCACGGTCGGTCCACTCTACACCCCGCTCGACATCCGATCGATCCTTTCCGCTTGGTCTAGTCCGAGCCTGGTCTTCGTCTTTTTTTCAATCTCTCCATTTCTATCCGTCTGCCTCAACTGTTTCGGCGGTCTCATCTGCTTCGTCGGTAGGCCGCGGCGGCCTACGGCGAGGGCAATGACCTCCACCGGTGCGCCGTGTGCGATTCATCATATCTCGTGCGGGCTGCATCGGGCTTTCGGGCTCGAGCAACGCCCCTCCGTACGGACGCGGCACACTACGATCCGGAATTTTTGGCCTTTTCAACCATGCATGCGGACAGCATCCGTGCGCACAGCAATAGAAACGGCGAGGATCGCACCCCCTCTTCCGAGCTCGCTGCTCCTCGAAAAGATAAATTCAGATGCGATTATGAAATGCGCTGTGGCTGCAGCGCGTTTTTTTATTTCGTTGTTGTGCGCAACTGGCCGTGGTGAATCTTCGGCCCGGAATAGATTCGAAGGTGTTGATGAGAGCCTGCAGTAATGTTGATGCTGGCCAAATTGGGCACCGTTGGTGGAATATGAATGCTTTCCTTCCCCTTCCCTCCACCAACCAATGACGCACCGGTTACGAGATTATGCATCGAATTTTTCATATTTTCCGCACTTCCTCGATGCGATGCGCATTGAGACGAGAAACAGGTTGGCGTTGGAAAGTGGGATGTTCGTGTGTTTTTTTTTCTGATTTTTTTGCCGCTTCCATTTTGCCATTTTGGCCCACATTGCATCATGCGTGGGGATAGCGATAGGCTTTCGCTCGGATGAACCCGAATAACCTTTCGGAGTTAGATAAGTGAGTCCTGATTGCAACGAAGCGAAATTCGGTTGGGACGATGCATTTCGATGATATTTTCACTGATTATACGGTTATGTCATTCGAAAGAGGAATAAATGGTTAAATATACGTTCGAATTATAAAATTTGCTGTTTGACTAGATCTTTAGAGATGATCATTGAAATATAAACTGCTTTAAAATGTCGCAGTTTACTAAATTAGAAAACAAAAGATCATTCACCAATATTTTCCGCTTCTTAAACCTAATTATGTTATGTTAATTAAATACCTCTCCTGTTACATTGCCACATTAACATAGACTTTATCGGCAATCCCACTTTGCAACGGTTGAACTTTGAAGCATTTTCAAAGCATTCGCCAGCCAACAGGAAGGGATTGAACCGTTTGCAAGCCATGTTACCATGTTACCTTGTGACACTTTAATGTCACGAAGTTTCGCGCCATTCTCGTGGCAAAATCGCAAGCATGCGAAATTCGCTACGGTAGCACTAACCCGATATTATCACCGCCGGTGACACCATTTTGAGTTTCCGCGAATTGTATTCTCATAGAGTATCGCGTACCACATGCTGTGATATTTAATTACATTATTTACATAAATCAGTAAGCTATTAGCTTCGGCTTGTTCTGCATGTTAGTGTAATGAGAACGATTTTAATCTCTTTTTTTTTTGTTCTACTCGACCCACTGTTGGTACAAAGATTCCCAAAAAAAAACAAACTCACCATTGGGAAAAACTGGATCGCAGTGGAAGCATTTTACCCATATAACCGTTAAAATGGTACGTGTGTTTAACAATTCCAACCCCGGACGATTATGATTTATGCCACAGTTTTTGACGCGCGGGATCGCACAATTGCCCGTATGTGTGAGCCATTTGCCAGCTCTCTAGGTCACGCACGTCAACGTTTACATCCGGGTCATCTGGCGGGTCGGTTTGTGTCTCGCTCAAAATTGGAATGGAAAGCTCATAATCCGACCATAAACAACGTCAGACCTGCGTTTCTGAGTGTGTTTTTATGTTTTGATTCACAGAAGGAGAGGTCTTTCTTGTGACTGTTTTATGTTTTACATGGATCGGGATTTAGATCATGAAGAAGGGACTTATCGAGGCGAAGAGTAACTTAGTATCCAGGCGGTACTCACGTGTGTGGATTTTTACTAGCAATAGCAGTTTGGTTTCACATACCTGTAATGGAATGAAAAAAAAACCTTAGTTCAGTTTGAAAAATCAGTAGGTTTAATATTCATTATTTTCTTAGTCAGCTTTAGAAAATCTAAATGAATACTTAAATTACTAGGTATGCCTACATAACTTATTATGCATAAATCGTTGGAAAAGGGAAACAATTTACTGCAAGATATTTTATTTTTAAGTTTGTTTAAAAAATCCGTGATTTAAGCAATACGACCAGCCTGCCTCTACGAAATAAAACTAAAAATTCGTGTTGGTATGTTCACTTTTAATTAAACATCATTGTACAGTCTACATAGTATAGATAATATGCATATTTGAATTGTATCATTATTAATTGATAAAAAACCTCGTAGTTGACAAACGATCTACTAAAACAACTCTGCAATTCAAAACGTGGAAAAATAACCTGCCCCTCTCGCTGTGGGCCGATGGTGCCGGTGATAAAACAGATGTGTAGTGCTGCATGCTTCACTGCAAACGCAAGCGTACGAGACAAACAGAAGCAACAGGAGTGCCTTCCCCCTCCAACACCGAAAGCAAAGTCACAGACGCAACAACGTAAAATGCGCAAGTTAAAATTCTTAACGACCACCATCAACCTGGAGGCCGGTACCGTCCGGAGGGAGGAAGTGAAGCGTAATCAAAACCCGCGGGGTGCGGGAAAGAGGCGGTAGAAAAGAGAATTTAAGAAAAGTGCGTGGGGCCAACTCGCCCCATGCGCCAGGGGGGCCAGGGGGTGTGGGAGCTCGTATGCAGGAAGCGGCGAACGATTCGAACGGTACCGAAGCGACGCCACCCGACGCGGACGAAGGAGAAAATCAAGCTAACAGTATTATTTGTATCTGGAAAGATCCGTTAGCCGAGCAGAGGGTTGCCTGTGGTGGCCGAAGGGGTGGCGGTGAGCGAGGGTTATGTTTTGCTTCGATCATTTCTTTCCAGTTTCATTCTTTGTGCGGCTGTTTCGTTTCCTCTTTCTTGTTGCTTTCTTCCTTACCATGTGTGTGTGTGTGTATGTGATTGTGTGGCAATGTCGTCATTGTGCACGGGGTCTCGTTCCCGTTTTATGTTTTACACTCGCACAAACACACACACACACTGACATACTCATCAGGCATATGTTTTCGTAGTGCCGTGTATTGCGCGAGCTTTTTAATCTTCCCAATCCAAAGCTTTTCTCCCGATTCTTTCGCTTCCCTCCTGCATCAGGTTTCACCTGTCCGACGTTCTCGGCTGCATGTTATTTGCGCAGTCGGTGGAGCAGTCGAACGCTTAATGCACTCTCTGAGGGGCTCTTTTTTATTCACCTTATCGGTAGTGTGGGACAGTTCTATAGGCGGCAGGAATGCTGCCGAAAGAGGAATGAAACACAAAATACCCAAGCTCATGCAATCATTTGCCTTCTTCACTATATGCTCATGCAGAACCCGCTCTTTCCGTGTCTATCTCACTCACACACGCGCTAGAGAGAGCTATGATTTAATGCTCACTGGAACAGTGATTAGAATAGGCAGCATGCAGCCTCCAACCAAGCAAGCTAATGTAGGAAAAAGAGGAGTAAAAACGAACACAGGAGAAAAAGCATATGAATTCCTTTCCTTATCGGGGCACCCCGCTGCAACCAACGAGTGTGTGCAATGAAATGCAGTTTTTTTTTTCTATAAAGTTCCCATCATCGATTAGGCAAACCGTGCAGTTGCCTCAAGAACATTCCCGCCTAACGATTCCCTTGTTGCTGCCGGAGAGAAAATCGATTTCCGTTGGATGCGGTGGCAGGCAGTGGGCAATGACAAAGTGCGCTGGTGGGATGGGTTGAAAAAACATCCCGCTTCCCTTCGTTTGTTTGTCGGCTGGATGAACGGCGAATCGCATCGTGTTGCAAGCATGCAACATCGGGACGCAGGCTGATAAATGCATCGATTGCGCTGGCGGTTGGTGGAAACGAAGGAGGATTGAGCGAGCG
>JXXA01013959.1:0-10986 GCA_000956255.1 Anopheles punctulatus
AAAGATTCATCATGGTGACATACCTGCAACGAGAACGAAAGCAAAAAAAGAGAGAAAATATTAGTACACGTGTAAATAGACAACTGCATCTTTGTTTCGCGCTTAAAGGCAAACTATTGTCACCGCGATATTATCTAAGCACTAGCAAGAAACCTTTCTTCCCTCGTCCACATCACCCGCATCACTAAAGGTCATTTACGCGTCATGATAATTTACGGCATTATTTTCCATCTCGATAGCGACGTGCTCTTTTTCTTGAGCATCTAGCTGCATCATGCAGGAGGCCTTCCGCAAGCATACAATACGCACTTCTGTTGCCTCGGTGTTGCCATTGCAGCCAGCACCAATTCCGTCTTTGCCAAGTGCAACACACACTCTGAGTGGCGCCTCCATCTCGGGAGAAAACGGTGCGCGCGTGTATTGCATCATTTGCGGTTTGCTGAGTGAGTGTTCGTGGCATGCGGTGGTGCCTGCCTCACAAACTCGCATATGGTAGCTGCTCATTTCTATTTCTCTTCTCGCGTGTGGCGCATCGGTGGACTCGATCTTTTGGGATCCGACTACCGAGGAGAGCACCACAAGAAACCAACAAAAAATATATTGCTCTTCAAGAAACGTCAGAATGGAGACGCTCACACCGAAAGTCAACAGAAAAAAGCTGATCTCACGGCGTTACGCGAAACGCTGGCCCGTGGGCTGGTCCCGTCCGTTCGGCAGACGAAACTGGTTTCTTCTACGCATCCCCATCCCGTCCGGCAATCCAAACGGTGGATGGTGGATGTGTTGTGAAGCGCGTTCTCGATGGGTCAGTCGAATGAGCTTGCGAGTGTGAACCAGCAGTTGGCTGCTGCGCCTATAAGCGAGAAAGTGTAACCGACCATCCATCCATCCATCCATCCACCGTCCGGGCGTGTCGTTGCCATTTGCTAATGGTAATGAAGATCACATCAGTGATAATAGTAATGGCCGGTAGCCACCGCCAGAGCAGGAGGATGCAACGTACCGAAGCCTCGAGCGCCCCGCACGAAAGAAAAGAACTCCATCCGAACGTCTTTCGCGTGTCGATGACGCCCGCCCCCACCCGGCCAGGCTTCTCCACCACTCTTGAGGTGTCGTCACATTACAATCACCACCCCGCATCATACGTGCGCTGAGCCAAGGAGCACGTCGAGCGCGCGCGAGCGCCGGACGGACATGCACACATCCGAACGCGAAAACACGAAATGCAAATTGCTACGACAAACGGCGACAACAACCTCCGTTAAGTTTATGCAGCCGCAGTGCAGCAGTGGAAGCAAAACAAAAACGGATGAGCAGTAATGCAGAAGAAGCAGCAGTGCAACCGGGTGTAGTAAAAATGCATCCGCACGCGTTGGCATGCGCACTTCGCTTACCATCGATTGCATTTTATCCGATCGGTATCGGTAGACAGGCGAACAACATGAGGCGGTGGTTGATTGATCAGTGATCGGTGACAGTTTTTGAAGATTAATTGTTGTTTTATGTTGATTAGTTGTAGCCGTTGGGGAGCGGTTCAGGCAACCTAAGTATTCCGATTAATTGCAATGACAGCTCTTTGCTATCTCTCTGGTTTACACGATCTAAGAGCATGTTGCATGCGATGTTGAGAAGAAAAAATGATGATGTGGTTTTAAGACTAACCATTCTTCAACGTCCATAAAAAAGAACATTAGGGTTTTCAGAATTATATGCTATCGTTATGATTTTCGCTACAACATTTTACAACTCCGAAGTTTTCATCACATGCGAATGTTTGGATGCTTTAAAATACCTTCTAAATGTTAAAATGTTAAATGTTAAATGTATCGACTAAATGTTAAATGTTAAATGTATCGACTGTTTAAAGTGTAAATGTTTCATTCGCACAAGCCTTCGAAGAGAGAAACATAAAATCACTTTAAAGATCTTATGCAAATTCTGGGTCTCAACTGGGAGTACGTAGCTTAATTTTAGCAATTCATCATTGTTATTTCAAACGATCCATAACTCTCTTAAGATTTGTACCCAGTATGATGGATGCATTTGGCAATTTTGGGTTAGTCTCTTGCTTTTCCTATGCGAACAAGGACACCGTGCCAATCTTAATTCTCCTTCCGTCGTGTATGTATCGCTGGAAACTTCATACGATCAAACCAATGAATATTATTTACACATGTTTTTTGCATCTACAACGAGAGAGAGAAAAAAACAACACCTGGTACATGTGATCCCACACATGGCTGAGGGTGGGCCACACCAAACGGTACTACCAAACGCAACACATCTGCTGCAACTGGAATCTGCAAACGCGACCCCACCGACAGGTCTCGCTCCCTTTTTTGCCGTGTTACAGTTCCTTTAATTAATTGGCTTTAATATATGCGCATTATTAAACTGCACCCCGAGAGGAGTTGCGCGTTCGTTCGCGGGTGGGGCGATGGGCACATGTCGGTTCGTACGCAGAACAGATAATCCAATCTGTCTTTTCCTCCCTCCAATGGGCCCCAACAACGGAGAACAATCGCTGCACCTCGCGCTCCCGGGCTCTCGCCACCATTTCCCGTATGCCAGCGTTCATGGGGAGGAAATTTCACATTCACACCCAATCGAACCACACACATACACACACCAACGCGCGCCCGCCTGCTGCACTTGCCACTTGCACTAGACGATTGATAAAAATTGAAACATAACCATTCGGTGCGTGCGTGTGTATATGTTTCTTATTACGCTTCTTTCAACTTCCTCTTTCGATACTGCGGCCTGTCTTCCGCGATGTGATGCTGCTCGTTCGAGAGGCTCTTTCTATCGCCACCATTCCGCTTTCCGCTTTAATTCACTGCTCCCGCTCTTCCATTAATGCATCATCACACGCAGTCGATGCTTTCAGGTGCTCATTATTTAAAATGCCCACAAGCTGTGGGCTATTGGTGGTGCAGTACGGAACCGCGCGCACATGGGGAAGTGTAACGGTAAACAACGACGCGCGAGAGTGCATTAAGGATTATTTTAGGAAAATTAAACAACATTAGCCCCTCCAGCGGGCCGCGATAATGAGATGCAGCAAATCAAACGCAATTTGTTTCGGAGAACAGTTAAAACGATTCAACAACCAACGCGTCAGAACGTAGATGATGTGAAACACGATCACTGCCCAAACGGAAGGCGCAACTAGCTTGGTTCGGTAAAATAAACACTTGTGGCAGGTGGAAGGAACGGTGCCTTCGGACAACGCGATTCCTAAACCAAAGTAAACGACTAATTTAAGGGCTATTAAAAATTAAAATCAAATTTAAAATTCTTTTAAACTAAAAGAAAAAAACTATTCAAACAAAACGCTAACAATTTATGCTTTTTTTGGTCACTTCGTTAGGATTCGGAAGAAGCAAAATACGGTGTAGAAGCGCTAGCGAAATGAAAAGCGCTCTATGACTTACTCGATTTGATGGAAAGGTGTACAAAACATTACTATCGTAGGCGAAAACGCAGACGCAGCAGAAAGCAGCGACGGGCAGCGTGGTGGCCGTGGAAGGGAAAGACGCGATTTTGCCGGGTTTTTATTAGCATTTTTCTCATGGCGCACACGTAGGATGAATGCTTCTGGGGGCCCGAGGTTCTGCGCTGGTTCGGCCATATAAAATAACGGATTCCAGCATTCCTCCCGTTCGCACTCCGTCCCACAAACGGGCTCGCACACACTCACACGCCCGCAGGTCTGCACAACATCGCTCTACCACAGAGGCATTAACATATTCCTCCCGATGGCTTACTTCTCAGCGGCACTTGCTGTGGCGTTTTGCTGCTACCCGGGCGATTTGCGATTGTGGGCAAATTAAAAAATTTTAATTCACAGCATGATCACAAAGCTTGCACGCGTACGACGACGACGACGACGACGACGACGTGCGCAGCAAAACACGGCACGACACGATGCATAGTTTATGCTTTTTTATTATCATTATTTGTGCACATCTCCACCAGCCGGCAACTTCTCACCGCGTTAAATCTTCTAGCTGGCGGGCGAAAGATGAGGAAAAAAATTGCACTGTGCAACCCCTGTGCAGAAGCCGCTCACCGAATGTGGGCCAAACGGACAGCGGGAAGGAAAAGCGTTCGCTTTACACACTACCTGAATGGGGGAAACAATAAACAGGCGGCGCGTAGGGCGCACGGGAACAAGTCGATGCAAGAGATTAGACCATAAAATAGTTATTCATATCTCGTTTCGCAGATGCGTGCAGTAGCGAGACCCGAAACTTGTCAGACGATCGAGCGATGCAACGTGAATTGAGAATTCTCTTACGTCGCGTGTTGTCACGAAGAACCATGTGCCTTGTTCATTGGGTGGTTTAAGAAGAGTCGACTTAAATCTAGGAGTGATTCGTTGATGAAAAAAGCGATTGATTTGACTCTTTGCTTTTTCAGAGCATGGCCCTATCAAGTTTTTTTTATGTCTTACAGGGGAGTGCGTCCATACAAAATAGAAACGACTAGATATGTATATAAGATAGGACAAGAATTAGCATAAATTTCTATTATATCTTGTACTATAATTTTAATTGAGTACATTTCCATTTTATAAAATTACTTACGTTTTAAAAATGTTTTATATGACTATAATTATGTATTGAATTTTGTGTATATTACGAACAATTTATGTAACCCGATGCAGTAATTACACTTTAATATTTTTTTAAAAATATTATTGCTCTTTTGAAAATTGCAATGATTTTTGACTTATTGGAACAAGTTAAACTTTAAAGAATATATTTTTTGATGATTTTTTGACACCGATTTACTCTTTTTCTGAAAGCGAAAAATCTGACTTTTTCTCTATGAATGAAGGATTAAATCATTTTTATTTGATTCATGCTGTTTTATTCTTGATGACAAATTTTTATGTATTTTTGTATAATACTTGATAGAAATGGTGTAAAAAGTAACAACAATCGAATTGAGATTTCGATCTTTGCAATCTAGTACTTTACAAACTTTTTTCATATGGAAAAGTGATTCATTTTAGTGAGCTTAAACTTTGATTACAATTTTTCAACGCACTTTGAAACACAGTTCCGCTGGAAAGCTCGTGGTTCAAGCTGCAAACTACACGTGTCAGCGAAAATCCGAAGGTAACACGCATACCCCGGACATCTATCACATGTTTAGACATAATACGTGTTTTATAGCCGCTCGCGCTAGCTATCATCAACAGAAAACACTGGCAATGCTGCTTATTACTAAACCGCTTACCTAGGTGGAAGCGCCTGAAAACCAGCCAGCCTGGAGTCGTAACAGCCCACTTGCTACTACAACCACCACCACCACCACCACCACCACCCAAACGACCACTGAAGGGACAAAAACAAACACTGATACCACACCGTTAGCGACAGTGTAGCACAGGTGCACAGCAATGAAACGGACTGCCGTCGCGTATCAGCTTTTGAAGAAGGTTTTTGCGGCTAAACTTTTCTTGTTTTGGTTGGTTGGTCGGCGGAACCTGTCGCAGTCACCATTAGCTCCCAGCCGCATGCCATTGCCATACAGTGTAATCGTCGTTCGGCAGCGATAAATGAAGCATCATAAAACAACTAACAGAACGCACAGTCAGCCTACTCTCCACTCGCCGTCACTGGAGATCTCGAATTGGCCTTCTAGCGCGGAAAGCAGCATGTGGTTTGGATCCTCATCGTGAGCGCCATACAAATGCAAGATGCCCACACCATTTGGGTCTCCATTTGGTTTGTAATAGAGCAGGGTGGGCTGGTCTTCCACGCATATCGAAGAGGCAAGTTTTTTTGTTTCCACCTTCGGTAAGAGATTGAACAAGAATCTAAAGACACGTGGCTATTTTCGTGGCCATGGTTGAACAAGTGTTTGGGCACTATTCTTTTTTATTTCCAAAATGAAAAAAAAACCTCATGTAATATGCGAATTTTAAATATTTCTCCTAAAAACCCTTTTGAGCAATGTATTAAAAAATTAATGAAAAATCTATAAATTCTACTCTTTCAAAACAGGTCCTATTTTGAACAACGTATTTTAAAATTAAATGACAATAAAAACGCAATTTTAATGATACAGTTTCCACTGTCACAGCTCATCTGGCGCAAACAATAGAAAACCTTGTTACAAAAACGTATCAATGCGTCTTTCAAAAAACGTGCCCATCGTAAAGCGCTACACGCGCAGTTGGCAACGAAACCACTATCAACCAACTAACACTATCGCTTTCTTTTGGCTTGAAAAGAGAGAAGAAAAAAACTAACAAACGATTTGTAGTTGTGAAGTGCTCCAACAGCAACAAAGTACCCAGGCCCAGCACGAGTGGAGAACTACGATCTGCCTATCGCGCAAGCGATACCTGAGCGAAGGAGGCGTGTGATCGCGCAGAGAAGTTGGAATGTTGCGGCGGAATGTGTGCAGTGAAGGGGAAACGAGAAAGCGTAAGGGTAGAGGGAAGTAGGGAAGTTGCGGCGGCCACGAAGTGTTTTGGAGATAAAGTGCTATTTTTACAAATATCCACTGGTAAGCCAACCTCTACAGTAGGTCCGACCTCCTCCACCATGCCAACATTTTTGGTGGCCAAAAAAAAGCATAAACGAAGCTGATAGGGGCGGGCTGAGTATCACCAGCACTAGAACTGACAGTGCGTCAAGTCAAGAGAATAGAAGAGCTCCTATACGTTCGAAAGCAGCCATGATTAGTCATCGTAGCGCTGAAGATAATTTATCGCACTGCAAAATGATCCCTAACAAAGCTTCAAATACTATTTTTACAGTATGAGCTACATGGTAAATAATTATCTCTAGTGCTCACCCATTTCAAACGACGTCCCATTACTCACATATTCACTCTAAACAAAGGTATGAAATGAGCTAAATCCGAACCTCGTATCGCGAATCGAAACCAATCGGAAGAATCAGAAGAATAACTATATAAGCCAGACGAAAATAATAAAAAATATCAAAATCCCAGCATCTCCGATTGATTCGTTTTCTTAACAACCACAAAAAAAACTCCATCGAGCGTCGTGTTGTGTGCGATAGGCTCACGCTATACGTCTGTATCACATTTTTCCAACCGCCGAAAGACTATAATCGATCAAAAATTTAATCGATACAGGATATACGAAAAGAGAAGGATATGCACACACACACAAACAAAAACCAGTGGCTGCAACAATGTCGGCGACGGAATCCAAACACCTAACAAACGAAGCCCAAACGGTGGTTGGTTGCCCATATCCCGTTCAATCTTTTTCCATCAGCGAAGGAATGTCCTGTTTGAAAGCGAGTCACTACTATCGGCACCGATTCGGAGGTGCATTCTTTTTCGTTAGCCATCTGTTGTTTCGGCGAAGAATAGCCCCAGAAAAAGGAACAAGCGATCGCTTTGTGTGTGGGTATGTTGATACGTTGCCAGAATTTTGGCACAACGAGACACACAACGCTCAACACACGTCCATCAACAGCTTGAAGGTGAAGACCCGACGGGAAATTCGATAGCGCGCAGACTACGAGCAGGCGAGGAACCTTGTTAAGACGGTGCCAGCGAAGAGAAACGGCAGTTGATAAAATTAAAACACGAAATATCGATTAGATGTACGTCGAAAGGCAATATGGCTTATTTTTCTGGATCACTGCGCTTCTGATACTGATAAAGCAAACTGATAAAGTTTGCGAATGGACAAGAGAGGGCGGGGCTAGTAACGAGTTATTTTCATTTCTGAACAATATTACTGAAGATTTCTTTCACTATGTCTTTAAGTGTTTTGAAAAAGATAGATAATTTCTATATTTTACTAATCTCAATGCTTGTTTTAAACATTACCTCAAATTATTTAAAATTACGATTTGTTTGAAATTAAAGTCATTCTTAAAGAAATATAAAAGGTCCGCAAAAGGTAGATCAGACAAATTTGGCTTGTTGTTATCAAGCAAACAGTGAAAAGGTAACATGAGTAATCTGAGCTGCGAGCATTCAGAGAAAAAGGACCCGAACAATAGACGACCTATTTTTATCACGGTCAGCCTAACAAGTTTCCATCATTTATTCCATTGAACATTGAATTGGCACAAACACTACGACATGGTAATTTTATGGTCAATAATTTTCTGTTGTAAGAAACTGCTAGAATAATAGCACACAGTTTTATCATTTTTTTTACGCATAATAAATCGTATACACATATCTTCTCAAGAATGTAGAAAAAAAAACAGAAAAAATCAATGCATTATAAACCCAATGATAATTATACACACTTTTTTTTGCAAAAGATAATTCTCAACGTTCTCCACGGGTGTTTTTCATACTCGCATGATGAAAGGATTTACGACCATCATTAAACATTAAGACGTAACTAGATACATTTCCCGGTGCAAATAATCAAAAGGTATTAGAAGAACGCCCTCCTCCCACATAAGATAATGCATCTTATGGAAGGCATCAAAATTTCATCGCTTATTTAAAACACCTCACAGTCCGCACCAGCAGCCCACTCCTACGGCGACGGTGGTTAACGGAGCGGAGGGAAATAAAATAGCCAAATGATCACATACATTCTCGACAAACTGCTACTAAATACTATGCACACGACGCCCGTCCCTTCGGGGTGAACTGCGATGCAGTGACTCCGTGGCGGCCCCGATATTCCGGTACTTTAAAGCATTTAAACCCACTAAAATCCGTCGGAAAGAGCACATTTAGGAATCGACATCGAAGTACAGCAATAACAAAAAAACGAGCTACGAACACCGCTCACGCTTATACAATTCCAACGTTTACCCATTCTCGTCCCCAGTGTAACATGATGAGCGAAAGGGAGAGAGAGAGAGAGAGAGAGAGAGAGAGGGGGAGAGAAGCCATAAAAATAATGGGTTTCACGAGTGCGATCGTAAAAAAGCGAAGTAAATACGCAAACCTCACAGAACGCGAGTTGCATTAAAAAAAAAACCGCACACATACACCACAGCATTAGGTATTCCCAATGACTGCAGAAGAAACCCATCTCGTAAGAATAATGCCAACTTCAGACACACTTCGGAAACGAGATGATTAAGAGATAGGATGATCGCCTGCACCAAGTGACACAAAAACTCCGAGACTGACTGACGGATGCATTGATCCGGGGCCGGAAGGGACGTCGTCCAGTCCAGCGACGCCGTAGTTGAAATTGTGCATTTTGCTTCTAATTTTAGCGATGGTCGATGCTGATTGCATCTAACAAAAATGTTGCCTACCCTGAGTCAATCTGCACAAACGTTAATTAACAAATTATTGTCTTTTTATTAAACCGGCTTGGAGCGGGCAACGTTTAGAAACGATTTCATCGCTGTCGAGATTACTTCTGCCGAAGCCAACCTCCATCACCGGCAGTGCGAAAGGTTCGCCTGGAAATGAAAAAAAAAACGCATAAAACTCCACTCCCAACCACCAAAGACCTCCGCTACACGAAGAGACCACTTCGCGATAAGTTCAGCAGCAAAGGATTCGCACAATTTGCGCAACAATCACTTCTTCTGCTAGGATAAATCGACAGAAGCGAGCGGACAGATGGATGGTTTCGCGATCGGACCCCGTCGCCCGTCTCGGCTGCTGCTGCTCAACTTTTGCGCTCCATTACCGGAGCCATCGGTATTTCACCTAATTAGATATTACAGCGCACGCTCGTCGAACAAAGCGCCGCGGAGGAACTACGCTGCGTTCTGAAGTTCTGCAGACGAGGCTGGCTCAAGAAAAGTGCCGCGTCACGGTTGGCAATTAATTTCTTCTGCTTCGGTGGCGCGCGCGAGCAACGACGAATTGCACCGATTACATCCGCGATTCCGTTCGCAATATTTTGCTTCCTGCACCGCTGGTGCTGCTGGCAATAAATTCTCGATTGAGATTTCGCCTGAAGCCACCCAGTTACACCGAATCGCGGGTTTCGACTGTTACGAATCGACGGTTGCTAAGTTGTGAGTTTTATTACCATTGAATTTAAAAGGCTTTGAGCAGGAACTTCAAATATTTATGTTAATGGAATATTTTAAATGCGACTAAACCATTCAAGATTATGATTTTGTGATCAACTAACCTAGATACTGATGAGCTAAGCTATCAGAAATCACACAAAGTGATTTGTTTGTCATCCAACATTTATCAGAATTCAAAATTGACACCAAAATCATGGTCAATCCCTGATATAAAATTATAAACTGAAGAAAATTCTTAATAATAATACTTAATCAACAGTACTGTTCTGTTGACAATTCTTAGACAAATGCCCGCTATTTTGAAAAATTTATGTAACGAATTACAATAATTGTAAATATTTTAGCAAAATGAAGCAGTTTAGTACTGAGGCAACACAATATTATCGCTTAACTCTGAATGCTAAAAGTGTAAAAAAAAGTCTGAATGCTTTTCATGAAATTTGATAGCACCTTTATAGCATTCGGACAATATCATTTCTCTGATCCTTTGAGCAACGTTAAAATGAGTTAATGTCACATCGAAATCGATGCTAATCTAATTGGAGTAGTATAATTGCAGCGAGATATAGGAAGTTTTGTCCCATCACGATTCCAACGAATCGGTGAGTGCCTTTGCTTAACCAACCAACACTAATCAGGTTCCCAAGTAAGGAATGGAAGTGCAAAGCTTTACTTTTCCCCATTTGCCACCGGGGATGAAGCATTATGAAAACGCACGGAAATGAACGAACGCTCGGCTCCGGCTCCGGTTCGCCCAATGCATCTGCAGCAACAGCCGTATCATCATCGCGTTCGTTTCCTCCCGTGTGTCTCGTTAGCAGGCTCACCGGCACACCGCCGGTGTTTGCTTGTTATTGTTTCTGTGTGTTCGATTGTTGTGGTCAACAGCAATTAGACAAGCCAATTATCTCACCGTGCCATCGCTGTGAGCGAGCGCCGGATGACGGGAGCGGTTCGTTGCAGGGGGCGGCTTTGTAGCTCCTTTGCCGTGTAGGATGATGTTTCCTAC
>JXXA01013964.1:0-13703 GCA_000956255.1 Anopheles punctulatus
TTTTTCTTTTGCTCAATCAATTGAATGATGTTAGTCGTGGATTTACTACTTTTATCAGCTAAACAAGTGTTACGAGTCTAGTCCTTAAAGATATGTTTGTTAAAGTAGGCTAAACAGACACAGGATTTTATTTCCATTCGATAACATTAGCAAAATAATGAAAGCGTTGGATTTGGTTACCGAGCAATAAATGAATACAGACACATTACTTCGTTCAGTACGTTTAGCAAACACTCGTTTGTTGGGGCGAAAGGGATTTTTTGTTGTCCCAATCCAGTTACGAATTGTATCATTTGTATCGACTCCAGAAGCATCTTCTCGAACATGTATTGGCAATAAGCGATATATATATATACATATATACATACCATACTAAAACGGATCAATGGCTTTGAGCGATGTTCGAAATTGGCTTTGAAGTGTATTTTTGTAAAGACTTACCAACACCAATCGCTCGTTACTCGTTACGTTCTGCTACTACCTAAGCGTTCGACAGACAGACAATTCGTCATCATCGTAGTAAGCGTAGTGAAGGGATTTCCCTTTTCATATAAATACATTGTCCCGTTTTGCGACGCTTAATACACCCTTCTCCATACGGACGTCGTGCCGATCGCACGTACCGTCCTTAGTCTTCGATGCAGCAGAGGATGTTGATCCCGCTCCGACCGAGATTGATGCCCTCTAACGAGCATTCGTGATGGGTTTTCATGTAGATTAAAAACTGAATGATGACGTAAAACAGATTGTTCCGATCCTGCAGGTTTAAATTATGGAAAACGAGACGAAATACATTTTTTTGCCGACCAACCTCAACTAGCACGGTTACCACAGTTAGTGTGGAAGTACTTACGTAGGCACAGCTGTGAACTTTGTCATCCGAAACGAAGTTAAACTTGGGCTTCAGTGGGTTCGAGTACAGGATCGCACATTTGGCTTTGTTTTTGCCGTTCACCTCGGCTAACGTTTCCTTCGTAGTCTTCTTATCGCCGACCACCACGTATCGATTGTAGAACGGACGGCCTCCGGGCTGTGGCAGCGGACGCAACTGGCTGTCCATGTACGTGCAGAATAGGTGGAAAATGATCTAAGGAGTAGGTGGATGTTCGGATTAAGGAGATGTTTGAAAAAACGTCTTAAGCTAAGTGTATGCAAAGCGTTTATGCCGTCAAGGGCAATCCAATGTAATTGAAAGGGAGCCTTGTTTCGAATCTTTCGAAGATATAATTATGGATGGATGTATACTTACAGCAGAATCTGTCGGTAGATGTTCATCCCAGGTAAGCCCCTTATAGGACGAGCCCGAGTTCCAGCGATAGTCCGCTATGCAGCTGCCCTTTGCAAGATCTTTAATCCGCTGCACCAGATACTCTTGGTTGGCGGATATTTCCAGAAACGGTATCAGCAGCGGCAGTCGCGGAATGTACAACGATACCAACTGCTGATTTTCGGCCGTCTTTTTCAACCGCTCCAAACCGATGCTCCCGATCTGAATGTCCGCAAAACCACGGCTCTTGAAAGCCTGGTCAGCAATATTGATCTCCTCCTCGATGCGCTGCAATATCGTGATCGAAATCCACATGCGCAGATTACCGACGTATGTAGACAGTTGCGTAGCGGACACTTTTTTCAATCCCTCCGGACTGCCGTCGATGAACGCGTTGTACGGGCCTGTTTCGAGCTCCTTAGTCAACTGTTTGCTCGGCGTTACCGACGACGACAGCTGGTAGAGGGAGGTTTTCAGCAGATGAGACATATCGCTATAGCTGTACCGCGGTAAGGATGAGTTTTGTGAATCTTCGGTATTGTTCATTTGCTCTCGCAACGAACGGTTGCACTTCTCAATCGTATGATCACTACAACGAACGAGATGAAACAACATTTGATTCAACAACGATTTCTATGGTGGTGAAACAGACTTATTGAACTTACTGTAAGATGTTTTCGTGATACTTTTCGTCCATGATCGTATCGCCCGGCGGTCCTAGCTTACGGAAGGCAGGTGAAAACTTCGCTGAACCGACACTGACGTTCGGAGAGGCTTCGTAGGATAAGTTACGATCGTACGGTAGTGAAGTGCTGGCCAGATGCAACGCACCCCGCGGTGAAGCAACGGAAAGGTTAGATTCGTTGAACGATCGCAGCAAGGCGGATGTAACGTCTATTGGCGTGTCGATTACGCTAGACGATTGTTTTTCCTGTGGTGACGTTGTAATGAAGGAACTGTCGTTCGCATCGAACTTTAATATTCTACGCTGCTGTTCCGTGCCATGAATTGGTTCCAAGCTGAACAAGTAGTAGAAATAGCACGAATAATAGTACACCATACTGACGCCCAGAATGGCGGCAGCCGCGTACTCAACGTAGTAGAGGTGGGAGAACGAATACGGACACTTGTTGGAGATGTCGAACAGCACCACCGATAGCAGCAGGATATGGACTGTGCCCCAAAGCAGACATTCCTTTGAGCGCTTTTTGTTCAAGTTGAGTTCGAGCGTCCGACTCATGATCGGGCTACATTGCACCGGAGAACCGGGACTGTTTGAGAGAGGATAAGAAAGGTATGAATACAAGAATTCTACACCACAACAACCTCCTAGAAAGACACCCTATCGATGGGTACTTACTTGCTAGACATCTTGTTCAAATACGCACGTATTTTATGTTGCAAAACCTATAATTTGATAAACGAAGAAGCCCGGGAAAATTGCATACCGGCGTGTTGACAAAAATGGGCGAAAACAGGGTTAGCTCATGTTGACAGCACCATTGTCAAACATGAAAGCTGCTACTATGGATTATGCTGAATTGTTTTGTTTAAATATGTTTATTTATTGGTTTAGCTGACATTATAGAGGTGGTACGAGTAGTTTTTGAAAAATCTTTTAGTGCTGATTTTTTCTTAGAAAAATAGCATCTTTTTAGGGCAAAAAATACTGATCAACGACATTTTATTCGAATTTTCTAAAATCATCTTTTGCAGCTATGTTCTTGTTTAGAAAATGATAAATGATGATGATTCACTTGAAAAAGTGACTATTGCTGATGCTAAAACATGCTATTCGTCGGATTATTGAGATTGAATGTTTATAACATTTTATAGTGCTACGGAAACAATGTAGCTTTCGAAAAATACGCGGATAGCCGAGGTCGTACTGTATCTTTCGAGCTGTCATTTTGTGCAAAAAAAAAAAACAAAAGAAACAGAAAAAGAAAAAAGACACACGGTTTTTGATCCGGCGATCTTTTCACCGAAAAATTGTTAAAAAACAACCTGAATTTTCCATCCTCATTATGGCAAAAGTGGAATCAAAATCGAAAGGCACCTTTCAGCCGGTAATTAACATTTTCCCTGCTCTTTAATGTTCGAATTGAGCACACCTCCGATGTTATACCCATTTTAGGACTCAGATGTGCACATCACGTACGAAGACCAAATGAAGATTAACAAGTTTGCCAACTACAACGCAAAAGTTGAGGACCTAAAGGAGGAGCTGCGGATCAAACAAAGTGAGCTGAAAAATCTCGAAGAAGCTACCGATGAGATCGAGCTGCTGGATGACGACGTAAAGATACCGTGTCAGATGGGCGATGTGTTTCTGTCGTTCGATCAAACCCGCACGCTCGCGCTTCTTGCTGAATCGAAGGAACGCAAGAAGACGGAAATCACCGACATACAGAACAGTAGCCGCGATCTGCAGCAGAAGATGAGCGATCTGAAGGGTTACCTGTACGGTCGGTTCGGTAGCAACATTCACCTGGAAAATGATGAATAAAGCAACGACAGGGGACCTCTGAAGTGATTTGTGTGTTGATAAACAATGTGCGCTGATTTATTTCGCGATCGACACAATGTTACGAAAGAGAAAGACAATCTCGTCGGCACAGCGGGATAGACCGGCCTCCTGCAGGACTCGCTCCGATACAGGCGACCGATGATGCTCCCAACGCATAAGTTCTTGCATTTTAAGTGCATGCTTGCTCACTTTGCTATGCTTTCCCGCCTGAGCTGGTCTAATACAGAAACGGCTTGATTCCGAAGCATCCGCATGACTATCCTCCTGTAGCAGTTCCGGTTCCGCTTCCCGATCCGGTGCATGACCGATTCCGGCACAAGGACAATCGAGCAGACTATGCGTTAAACAGTCGTGCTCACCGTTTGGATCGACGATCGAGAAAAGATCACGCAGCTCTTCGTCGGACAGCTTTAGATTGCTTAGATTTTGTCGCTGGTCCACCACCGTCCCGCTGAGCGAGCTCTTCGAGATTTGTCGTTGGAAGATGCGTTCCTCGATCGTGTACGCGGTCAACAGTCGGTAGATGTACACCGGTTTACGTTGGCCATCGCGCCACACGCGTGACATCGCTTGCAAATCGTTTGCCGGGTTCCAATCGTTGTCGAACAGTACCAACCGCGACGCACCGATCAAATTCAATCCGGCACCACCCGCTTTTGCGCTGAGCAGCAGCACGAAAATGTCCGAGGTGGGATTGTTGAAAACGGTCACGATCTTGCCCCGATCTGGCCCGGCAGTAGAGCCATCTAGACGGCTGTATCTATAATTGTAGTGTTCACACAGTCCGCCGATCATGTCGAGCGTTTTACTGTAGTACGACACGATCACGACCTTTTCCTGCACTGCCAACATTGCATCAAGCAGCGCTTCTACTACGCCAAGTTTAGCAGAATCGGTTGGCCCCATACGCTGCCAGGGTGGTAGCTGATCCGCCAGCATCTGCACCAATGACTCCGGATCACCCACACCCTGCACGGACACGAGCGACGGATGGTTGCAGATTTTTTTCAATATCGTTATCACCTGCAGTGGCAGGATGGCGTTCGGAGAACTTTTCTCACTCTCGTAGAAGGTTAGTGCCGCGTGGGTGAGCTTAGTTTGAAGCTCCGAAGGGTAG
Source organism: Anopheles punctulatus (assembly GCA_000956255.1). Classification (NCBI taxonomy): domain Eukaryota; kingdom Metazoa; phylum Arthropoda; class Insecta; order Diptera; family Culicidae; genus Anopheles; species Anopheles punctulatus. The sequence goes on from JXXA01013964.1 coordinate 4,915, forward strand.
CAAAACACCACCAGCTCATGCTTTTCGGGCAGATAGCGATTGATGATCTCCTGCGTGCGTCGCAACACAAACCGACCCGTAATAGCGTTCAGCTCGTTCAAACGCTCGATTCCGAGCTCGATCGATTGCGGCAAAACGCCGGGACGTTGTGAGACAACGATCGGTGTTTCGTAGCGTGCTTTAAAATCCTGATACGTACCGACGGTGCCAGGATTGACGAAGTTGATCAACGAAAAGAACTCCTGCAGATCGTTCTGTATTGGCGTACCGGTCAGAAGTACACGTCGTTTACAATCGATCCGGTCGAGCACACCGAACACTTTCACGTTGCTGTTTTTCAACCGGTGACCCTCGTCACAGAACATCAGATCAAACCGCACCGTCTCCAGCTCGCCGATCTGTTTCGCCAGCAGCTCATACGATATGATCAGAATCGGAATGTGCGGTGACTGTGCGTACCGCTTCAGCTTGCTGTTCTGCCCAGCTACAAACGTAAAAACGCGTTCGTTTCGCAACCACTTGGTGATTTCGCCATCCCAATTGTCCACCAGTGAGCTTGGCGTCACGATTAAGATGCGTTTTGCCAAGGGTTTCCCGTACGGACCCGTCTTCATGAGCGTGTACATGAGCGCGATGCACTGGAGCGTCTTGCCGAGACCCATCTCATCCGCCAGTATCGCTCCGTAGCCGGGTGGATCGAGCATTCGAAATCCGGTTACGCATTCGTACAGGAACGCCACACCTTCCCGCTGATGAGGACGCAGGTGACGTGTGACACACGGAGGTACATGCACATCCGCCACGGGTTCTTTTGCGTTATGTTGAAACTGATGCTCGTAAGAGGGTTTCTTCATAATCAACGGTTCCACCGTTGCGTACGAAATTTTTTCATTTTCGTTTTCGGAAACAACCGATTTGAAGTTGGACTTAATAGGTGCTGGCAAATCATACGGTACATTCGTCGTTTCACACAATGGAACGGTTGAAGTTCTTTCGCATACGTACTCTTCGACTTCCGGCGGTTCGTCCCGCATCCTTTCCGGGGGTTTAAAGTTGTTTATTGTAGTTCCCACATTTCGCCGAGCTTTGCTCAGGACGCTGCACGTTGCTGCATCTGAGGAGGCTTTGCTTCCTTTCCCAACTCTCTCCAGTACCTCCACTTCTTTCGATCCGATAATCAACTGAATGCCTTCCGTTACCTCTTCCATCTTCAGTCCACTGGCGGTGGTGATAATTCTGCCGGATTCGTCCTTCAAAAAGGCGCTACGGCCGGCAACTTCAAGCGTTCCGTCACCCTCCCATGTCTTGTGTTTACGTGTGCTGATCTTTCCCCACACTACTTTGAACAATACTCGTGATTCATTTTTGCTGCTGGGCTGTGGTTTCGTGACATCGTTTGAATTATTTTCACGACTTCCTGCAGGCACTTCATTTTCACCGAATTTTGTTTCTATTGCTGTGTACGTTGATTTCTTTGCAGGCTGCACGGCATTACCGATTCCGGATTCAACTGTCCGTTTCATTGATGGAGCTGAACTTCGCCGCATCACGATCAATGTGTATCATGTATTATTAATATTGCGACAAATAATAAGTTTGCCTAGCAAAACAATACACAAATGCACGAGTGATGCACGATGCACGACAAAAATACCGCCATAATTTTGACAGCTGTTTTAGCTCCTGTATTATATGTGTGTTTGTAAAACAGATACAGTAGTGTTGGTGAATACTTTTTCCTACTCGCAACGAATGCAATCTATGCAATTGAAATTAAATTATTTTGAACCAATCACATATATTCCTTCACAAACTATCTGATTTGAAAACATCCTTTGGAAGGTAGACTTAGAATATGTAAACAATTCCCGTAAACAATATGTAAAGCTTCCTTCTGCGTTGTAAAGGTATTTGAAATTATTATTCATATTGTACAAATCCAATCGATACATTGTCCCATTTCACCAAACACGAAATAGGATATATATAATTCTACACTGCATGTGTCATCGAATCAGAAACACACAATAAACGCGCGTGCTGTTGCGTTCTTCTGCACACTAGCGTACGTATTTTATTCCAACCTAATTGCTTATTGTAAATCATCTTATAGCAGATGGCTTGATTGAATGTTTTCTGTAATGTGGCGCTCGGTGCTCTAACTTCCCGGTACACTAGAGTTTGTTATTTAGAGCTTTCTTGCGCTGCTGCTGATCGAACTGTATCCTTTGCGCACAAACTCGCACTTTTACTTTCCCCACACGTACGCTTCACCGTGTTGAGCTCGCCCCAAGCACTAGAACTCTCAAAAACACGGGCAAAGCGAATGTTTACTCTCGGTGTTAGTAATACTTCCAGTGGCCTTCACCGGCCTCCTGAGTTTTAGCTTTGTGCTTTCGCTCGACCAACAAGGTCAACGCTTCGGAGCGTACGGAGAGGGAGTCAATCTTTTCCACCAACTGCTGATAGGGCGAGAGAGGCTGTGTGCCCATCACTACGTGGCCCAGCTTCGAGTCAATCTTTGCGTCTAGCCGTGCGTTTCGGATCAGGTTCACGATCCAGCACTCCGCCTCGTCCGGCTTCATGTTCAGCTTGTCCGCCAGCATACCGATCGTGATGCACTCGTGGATGCGACAGAACGTCTCGAAGATCATCAAACGGGCGTTCTCCACGAACTCATCCAGGCAGCCGATGATGAAGAAGTCGTTCACGATCACCGTCTGGCACTCGTGTAGCTTCTTGCGAGCTCCCTCAAAGTCAAAGTTCACGTACAGGTGCTCCAGGAACTCCGTGATCGGATCACGGTACGTGTATGACTCCTGCTGAATCACCTTGATCAAATCCTTCAGTGCGTTTCGGCGCCCGCGATTGATGATGACGGCCGTCGCCAGATAGCGCAGGATGTGCGGACACATCGTCTGGATCGCGTTCAAGTACTGCGGCTTGTACAGAAACATGTCGATAATCAGGTCGCGACCCTTCGCGTGGTTAAAGAACACCAGAACGCTCCAGTGAATCAGCCAGGCACGCTGCTGCAGCACTTGGATCGGTGAGAAGTTGTAGTTCTCGATAAAGTCGCGCAGATGCGTCAGATCCTCCAGCGCAGTCGGCCAATTGAGCGTCAAAATTTCGACCGCCAGCTTGCCCCACAGCACACCGAGATAATTTTTATCGTTCGGCTCCATCACCATCATGCAGACGTACAGGTACGTCAGCGAGTCATTGTAGTTACCGCACTCGTACAGATACTTGGCCAGCTTTTGGGCACTTAGGATAATGTCGTACTAAAACAAATCAGTTGTACAGATTAGATTCATTGCTCGTTAGCATTAACCGGTCTACCTACACCAAGCTTTTTCTGCAGCGTTTGTATCACTGACTTGGAATCCTTCAGCGAATCCGGACTCTTCAGCTCCTCTATGCAACTCATCAATGGTGCTACCTCTGCTTGCAACTCCTTCAGCGTTACCAGCACATTCGCACGGCTCTGCACCAACTCCTCCGGGAGTGCCTTTTCCTGTGTCAGGCGCTCGCGAATATCCCGCTTGTAGTCGATCATGTTCGTTTTGCTCACCGTTTCCAAGATGAATTTGAGCAGCGACGACTGGTCGAAAACCTGCAGGGTTTTTTTTTAATTGCACCGCACAAACGGAAGAAAAGTGAGGTTATTTTGATGACAAATCCAATAACAACGTACGTATTAATATGTTTAGCACAGAAGCACGATAGAAAGCTGTGGGTACCACTGGGCAAAGAATCACTTAAGCACGGAAATCACGAAATCCCCATTGAAAAGATGAAACATCTTGAAGCGGTCATCGTTTTCTTTTCAGCCGACCGCTTTCTTCCACCTACTGCACCGTTGCGTATACACCAACACGACTTACATTTTTCTGAAGCAAAAATTCCAGCAAAGGGAACGTCAAATGACGATCCAAATACTGGCAATTTTTAGCCGTGAGGTCGAACTTGGCCATTGCAGCGGAATTTAGCTGAAACTGTACGTTTTTCGCAGGAAATTTCACTAAAAAACTCCTAACTAGAACGACATGTGGACAGTTTGCACCGTACGTTCGATGAGAAGAAAAGGAAGAAGAATTGCAACGCCATCAAGACCGCTTGTCAGATGTACCGTCAGTTTCAGTTTATACTACCTGCTTGTGAATGTTCTTGATTGCGTTCATCAAATTTGGTTTCAAATTAGAATGATACTGGTGGAAAACAGAAAAATGTGCACAGAAAAAGATAAACGTGTTGAACCACACAAAACTTTATTTTAGTTGCTTAATGTAATAAAGTTCATCATTCGTCGATCCACAAGATCCGAACACAGCTGTCACGTAGCTGTCATGTAGTACGCTTGCAAATGACAACAAACAAATCCTATCCCCTCTTTCACCACCCACTTCCATACAAACCACATAACCGATAACATTGCATTTACACACTCCCTCGGTATTCCTGGTCGTGCGTATTCCGCTGATGTAGCCAGGAATGCTAATCGCTTTCTTCCCCTTCACTGTGCAATTTAAATTAGTTTAAGGTATCGCTGTAGTTTCAAAATCATTCGTCACGTTGCGACCCGGTGCGGAAAGCAGGTACGTATTCGACCAAGTGCCAGGTGTACAATATGGGATTGTTTGAAAAAAAAACTTTCAACCCGTTTGTAGTGACGTGTACCTGTTGGCGGACTGTTTTAGTGAACAAGACACACGCGACTGGTTTTTCTTAACCGTTGTTTTTAGAGTTTCAATTTGTTTTGTTTTTTTTTTAACAGCGAATAGTGCATTAGTACAAAATACGACGAACGAAGGATGAGCAATCGGCGGAAGAAAAATGAACGGCCCGATCATGAAACGCTCCTGCCGCCGGTCGATGACGAGGACAAACACGAAAAGAGTGATCTGCGTGGCGATTGGGGAAACATTGCCATACTTTTCTTTCTCTACCTGTTGCAAGGTATTCCGATCGGACTGGCCTCGGCCATTCCAATGTTGCTACAGAACCGTGGCGCCAGTTACAAGCAGCAGGTGAGTGTGTGAAGAAGGAGCGGAACAACACAGCCACGCTTGAAGTTCTTATCGTAGTAGGCTTATCAGGATGGATGTTGGAAGAAGATCGTCCATCAACGATAGTTTATTACGCAAGACCTATTTGTTCATACATTTAACTCGTTCTTGCCATCGATCTTGCTTCTTTTACACACTTTATCTTGTAGGCGGAATTCAGCTTCGCTCACTGGCCATTCAGCTTGAAGCTCCTATGGGCACCAATCGTTGATTCGCTGTTCTGGAAACGTTTTGGACGCCGAAAATCATGGCTCATTCCCACGCAGTATCTGATCGGCATATTCATGCTCATTTTGTCTCTGCACGTAAACCGCTGGCTGGGTGCCGAAACCAGCGACTTCGAATCCACCGAGCACAGTTCCACGCTAAACATTCCACTACTGACGGTCATCTTCTTCATGCTAAACTTCCTGGCCGCAACACAAGACATTGCCGTGGACGGTTGGGCGCTAACGATGCTAAAGCGCTGCAACGTGGGCCACGCTTCGACCTGTAACAGTGTCGGACAGACGGCGGGTTACTTTCTCGGTTATGTCGCCTTCATGGCACTGGAATCGGCCGAATTTTGCAACAGCTATCTACGCTCCGAACCCGCCACCGAGGGACTCGTCAATCTGTCCGGATACCTGTGGTTCTGGGGGCTAGTGTTTCTAGTGACAACCACACTCGTAGCGCTCGGCAAACGTGAACTTTCCCCCAGCCTTGACCGGGGCCACGAAGAGCATCTCGAGCTGGATATCAAGCAAACGTACAGCCTGCTGCTGGATATAGTCAAGATGAAGCCAATTCTTACGCTAGTCGCGATACTGCTCACGGCAAAGGCAGGTTTTGCGGCCTGTGATGCGGTCACATCGTTGAAACTGATCGATGCCGGCGTTCCGAAGGACAAACTAGCCCTGCTGGTGGTGCCGCTGGTGCCGCTGCAGATTATCCTACCGCTGGCAATCAGCAAGTACACGGCCGGAACACGCCCGATGGAGGTGTACCTGAAGGCGATCCCTTACCGAATAGGGCTTACGCTAGCGGCAGCCGGTATCGTGTGGATAACGCCGGCCATCGTTCGAGATCACCACGTACCGTACTACTACTATGGGATGCTCCTAACGAACTACGGCCTGTATCAGATTGCGCTCTACAGTATGTTTGTGGCCGTGATGGCCTTTTTCGCACGGATCAGTGACCCTGCGGTAGGGGGCACATACATGACGCTGCTGAACACGCTTAGCAATCTCGGTGGCAATTGGCCTACAACCGTGGTGCTGTGGCTGGTGGATTATCTAACGTGGAAGCGTTGCTCGAATGCGACGGGCAACGACTGCTCGGATGAAGCTCTGAAAGATGTGAGTAAAAGTTCTTTTCATAACGCATGTTTTTGCAGCAAAAAATAGGTTGCTTTGTTAATTCAATTCCATCCATCTTTCGTTGCAGGCGTGTGTGACCAACGGTGGTAAATGTGCGATAACGATCGATGGGTATTACATAGAGATATTCGTTTGCCTGCTATACGGACTGCTCTGGTACCGTTGGGGCAGCAGCAAAATACGTCAGCTACAGGAACTTCCGCTCAAAGCGTGGCGCGTAGCGCGCAAAGTTCCGCGCGTGCATAGCAGCTAGCAATTAATGCAACTTATATGACAATCCAATTCCATTTTGTCCTTACTGTAAGGTAGATAACGAACAACAAGGAAGTGTATGCGTGTGTATTCAGGCCTGCCTGACACCTGTTACACAGGAGGAACCCAAGAAAAAAAAGGACCGAACTGTTTTAGCAGCAGGTTATTTGTTTTATTATTTAAACATATTGGTATACGCTTGCGCGCAGCGTTATTGCGTATCGTACAGAGAGAGGAGTACCGAGGAGAGTAAACGGAGTGCATCCACCCTTCAAGCAACCCACCACCATCCGCCTTTGTTTCTTCTGGAAAGAAGAGCAAAGCAAACGCACAAAGTGGTTCCTGCTCCGGGGCGGGACAGAGTTTATTAATATATTTTAATTGTTTTACTTCGTTTATGTTTTGTTTGTTTGTTCATATTCGTCTCTCATTCCCACCGTCACTGAACGGTGAACACACAAATTTTCCAACGGCAGGAAGGCAGGTATTAATGATGAGCAGGCAGGATTAGGAAGCACCTAGGAAGCAGCAATGTGCGTGTGTGTGTGATTAGTAGTTGAAATAAAACTGCTCGTGAAGCAATACGCTGTCTTGCTGTTGCTGCAATTCTTTATTGACGCCTATCTCCGCGCACAATCTATTCTGTGACGCTGATGTTCCCGCTGTGTATTGTGCACTGATTTTATTGGCTTATTTATTGTCATCTCGAAAATAAGGAAGTAAGAAAAAAACACACAAACATATACACAAAACACAACCCCTGGGAGTAGATTACCGACGGTACGGCGAGCGAGTATAATTTGAAAATAATTATTGTTTTAGTTTTTCTTCCTCTCAAACCGCATATAGCAGACAAACAACACAGCTAATAAACAACAGCCAAAGAAGCAGCCACGTCCTGTGTCGAGCGGTGGCATAAGGATTTTTAACCTCGTATTTATAATCATTCTTTTTTTTTGCTCAAAGATGACAATTCTTTTCGTACTACGTACTCCAGTTTGGTAGCATTTTCGCTAACTTTTCTTTGCTTTTAACGCTTTTCAACTCACTTGTTTGGAGGAAGATCGAACACATCCTTTCATATCACATCGTAAGTGAAAAAAAAACTATAATCAACGTTCCATTCTATCGCAAAATCGTTCTACCGTTCTACAAAATATGCTAGAGGCGTTTTGAGCATGTGTATGACGGGCGCATATGCGTGATGCTGGCATTCCTCTTGATTTACCTTTTTACTACTACCGGTATGCACTACTTCGCTGTACGGGCAGCATGGGTGTATACGGTTGATTATTTATGTCGCTGCTGGTATAGGGGGGAATTTTTTTCTGCCTACTAGACTACTAGCCAATAAAGCTAGACAGTCCACCACCGGTTACAAAGTCATGCCTTCTTTTGCGTTGGAAAAACGATTCGCAACTTCAGTGGTTTGCTCTTTTAGCCTTATCTATCGTCACATGGAGTGAAGAGAAGTGTTAAAATTGAGAAACAACTTACAAATTCTTTTCCTTACGTCATAGATTATCTACTGCTTTGCACTGAGCGCGGGGTTTGTGCATCTAGTATTCGTGATTGAAGATAGTTGCAGAAACGAAAAACAAAACGTTAAGGACAAACGGTATCGGCGTATATCCGGAATTCGGTTACTACTCCACCACCGTGACGCACTGAGTGTGTATGTGGCGGTGAAGTAAATGCAAATCCAACTGTTCTAAATGATGTCGGGAAGCGTAATCTTAACTGTATACAAAGTATATAAATGCAAGGATAGAGTAAGCTACAAACTTTAATTGAAATTGATATCTTAAAACAACGAAATGAGGTAAAATGAAGTAGTAAAAAATAGGAATGGCGCGCGCGGGCGAACGGGTTCGGTTCAGTGTTTAATGCGACCAATATTGTTCGTTAAAAAACAGTAGCTTTTGATACACTTTTTTATTTCAACTCAACTCGTCTTAGACGAAATGCATGCGCGCCCGTTTGCAACTTACACATATTTTATATGGGATAACAAATAAGGTTAGTATATAAAGCTCACACGCACACAAAACGAAAAAAAATAATCATGCTTAAGAGCGTCACACGCCAGTAGAACACGACGTGAGTG
>JXXA01013965.1:0-10788 GCA_000956255.1 Anopheles punctulatus
AATTTTAAGTAATGGATATGGGAGTAGCAGAGTGAAAAGTATTCACAACGAGCTGTTCAAATTGATGAAATAACTCAATACCTCACGCCGTGGTATGCAGCTCTTGAGAACGATAATCTACCCTTATAAACGGAGCCAGCATAGCCAGCAACGCAGCATCTGTCAGCCGGGTAGTTGTCAAATAGAGCTGTATGGACTGACCTGCGGTTTTCCAAAGACTTTGTACTCTTCAGAAAATTTCAAAGGTATCTCAAAGTGTGCAAATTTTTCTTCTGATTATCAAGTAAGTACAACATATGTAACAAATTGCTGATGGAGTTTCTCTGCAGCACGTAGCACTAAAATGTGGAGGAAGTAAAACTCGTCGGCTTTCGGTGAAATCGTTATCAAATTGTGTTCGCTGCTTTGTGGTGCGTAAAATAATTGGCAAATTTCACACGTTCATTAGTAAGTTCCAGTTGCCGGCTTTTGTGCGGTTCTTTAGTGATACATAAAAGAAGTCTTATACGGTTTGTTTTTCGCTAGAAAGTTTTTATGCAGAGCTCGGGAAGAGAGTGTGAAATAGGGGATGATTTTGGCTGGTTGGAAAAATATCGATTTTCCCAGCGCTTTTCTCGTGACAGTGCTATCTCAGTTACTCCATTGCTTTACACTGAAGTGAGTGAAACAGAATAACACTCTTCCAGTTACTGCATTTCATACGGTCAGCAAGTGGAATGAAGCCGGTACTATGAAAATCCGTGTGAATGTTCATACAAAATTAGGGGTTGAAGATGATCGATGTATGTTATTGATATTGGTTTTCAGTGTTTCTAAAACATATACCCTTGCGTACTTTTTGAGCGAGCAATAGTCATAAATATTTACCATGGGATTATTTTTTTACTGTTGAATACGGCGTTGAAAAATCTCATACATTGTGATATTTTTTGTTAGTTCTGAACAACAGCTGTTTGGATCGATTTTGACAACATGGCGCAACGATGCCGGAAATGCAGGGTTCGTTGGGCAATTTTTTACCTGGAAATCATTTACGGTTTTCTGTACTCTGCTTTTTGATTTCAACGAATTCTGATGAAATGGTTTTCATTATAACGGTTGCTACATTTGCGTTTATCTTGTGCTGCTTTTGATTTAATGTGAAATAAAATATACATTGCGTCCATATTAAATTTATTTACCACAAATTGCTTGTCCTAGATTGCCAAAAAATCCTTGAAAACGTGGTACTCTAGGTAGATTATTTACAATTGCATAAATTCTATAATCGTTTTCTTCTTATGCTGTAAACAGTGGTACCATGGTTATTTCATTATTGAACGAAGTAAGTTAATTTTGATAATAATAAAGCATACGATGCAGGGACAGTTAAAAACAGAAACTAAATGTTAATCGATTTTGTTCCAGTTGAAATCGAAATTGCTACGTTCTAGCAAGCGCAATAATTTTTAGTTGACCCAATGACTAATAATTTTTATTACATTTTATGCTAAATATACCCAACATTACACGAGTGCTGTCTGCGCATGTCTCACAACCGTTTGTTCACGAACCGGCAGTTCTCTTCTCCTCTCACCTATGAACGACGCCAACTGGATCAGTTTTCGTCTGTTCATTACATCAATACCTCCTGTGCTTCCTATCGATGATCAGTGTCGCTGTTAGAACATTTCCGTAGAACAAATCGGGGATCGATGAGGTTTGATTAAGCGGATTGATTTTCGTTCTGTTCCAGATTTCCCTAAAAGCAGAAGTAAATTGAAGTACTGCAGTCATGGCTTATCGCAATAATAACCGTCGCGGTGGTGGTGGAGGTGGAGGCGGTGGTGGTGGCGGCAGTGGTGGAGGTGGCGGCGGTGGTGGCGGCAATGGTGGTGGCAACTTCGGTAATAACTATGGCAACCGTATCAATCCTTGGGATACGAGTGTGGGCGGAGGCCGTGGAAACAATGATGCGCTTACGTTTGCCAACAGTTTGATTAGCAACCTGCTCCGCAATCAAAACGCTAACCAAGTGCCGTCGCTGCTGGACGGTGTACAATCTTCGCGATTCGACGATATTAATGGTTACAACTTCATTAGGGTAAGTAAGGCGTTCCACTGTTCTTTTTCGTGTTTAAGTGTTTATTTCTTATTTTCATTACTAAGATTTTGTCACCAGAACGTCACGCCCTCAGGACGAAAATTAAATCCTGAGGGTCTTTCTTGAAGAAAGTCGTTTCTTTCAAATATGCTGTTAGTATGTACACCGTGTTGACGTCAAACAGGTTAAATACTCTCATAACTTTATTTATTTAGCAAATGTGATTTGTGCGAAAATTTAAGACTCACACAGTACAGCATAATTTCTTGTAAACATAGCATAACACCAAGATCGACCCCTTCGAGAACTGTCTTGGAAAAGTATGAAAAAATAGTTTATCGATTATATAAGATGAAATTTAAAATTCAATCGATATTATTTGTTGTAACACAGTTTTTTCATGAAATTTCTTTTTTTTTATTTCATTTTTTTTAAGTTTAATATGTGACTCTAAACGCTCTTACGTTCTCGAGTTATTCTCCTGAATGAGACCTTTTTGTTTTAGAGCCAGTAAGGCGTTATTTTTTCTATTAAAGTCAGTAAGAAAACAGGCTGCCATATGATGAACCCTTTGAAGTGAGAAGAGGTTTAAAAGCGTTTATGTTGTTGTTGGTTTTATCGGTATAGTGTACAAATTTTGGAAATATTTGATAAAATTCCTCGAACATCACAAGTCCATTATCTAAAATTAGAAATTTATTGAAATGCTGTAATCTTTACTCTACGACCTGCACAAAAATGCATCTTACTTGGTATATGATTGAACAAAAAAAAACAAACACCATAAATTCGATATGAAAGCTCACCTGTTTACCTCACATTCGTTATCTCACTTTTTGCATTTGTATTTTGAAACTTATCCTCAGAACCGGTACGCCAAAAACCGTTACGTAAATGGACGCGGCATTCGCAAACCGGATGCAGTGTCCCGTTCCAAGAACGTACTGGCAAAGAATTGTAGTACACCGTTTGTAAAAGATGCTCTCGGCAATGCTGGTACAAGCAGCCGAAATGATCCGAGGTAAGCAACTAGTCAAGAGCATAGTGACTTTTTATTCTGACTTGCCATCATGTTCAAGATGTACACCAGAACAGAGTACGTGTGAGTGTAATGCAGTTGGCGCAACCAGATTAAATGGAAATAGAGATAACTTCTGCTTTTGGTATGCATCATCCAGCAAAAGATACATTAATGGGAGGTTAATCTCCCGTACAGTTTTTACATTGCTGCTCACTCACGTGCTTATACAGTCCCAATCTATTAAATGTTGGTGGTGCTTCTGGTCGGTTCCGTATGTCTGTTGCTACGGGAAACACAAATGCATTCATCGTTCTGGAAAAAAATGCTATGCTCAAACAATCGATTGCTGTCAAGAATATGATGTTCTACCCTTTACTTCACGTTATGTATATTTTTTTTTTAAATCTCTTGCACGGTTCGGTTCGAAATAAAATAATCATACAAAACAACTTTTTAAGCTACTCTGTTTACCTTTGATATTAATCGGTTGTTTCATGCTAATGTTTATTTCTTCTTCTCGTTGCGTCCCGTTCAAGTAAAGTGAATTTAATATCGTTGTCGCTCCTCACTGCGTTTAGTCATCTTCTTTAGCACAGTTTGTGTCTCGAGTATAGAACCTGTTTCTTGCTGTACTTTTACCATAGGAATCACGCATTACTGAGCAAACATTCTAACACCCACCGCCGTACTAGACTCGTAATTGGATTGTATCATTGATAGTTTTTGGCCAGCGCGTTGTATAGTCTCATCCCTGGATTCTCTGGGGAAGCGTTTCGTGTCGTGCTCGATGATTTTTTTTGTTTTTTGTTGTACATATATAATCTGAAGGTAAATTGTTGTTTTATTAAACTCGTGTAAACACTTCGAATGATGTTCGTGGGATTCATGTCAGTATTTTTAGTTTCTTTCAATAAAGTTTCCATCGAAACGGAACGTATTGTTTTAAAAGGCAGTTTTTCGTGCTATCATTTACGAGTATCGTTTTATTAATTTTCTCTTACTAAATTACACTCCCATTTATTGTTCTCTCTTCTACCGGTTTATCCCTTTTCAGAACGACTATATTTCGCGGTTAAATCTTGGGTATCAAAGACGAAATCCAATTCAGTCTAGTAATAATAGTAAAAATAAGAACAGGTAATATTACAATTATCCTGCACACTGGCCTTTTTGCATGATTTGCTGAATCACAATACTGTTCTGTCACGATTTGCTGCACGATTTGCGACGTATGACTGCACGTACTTTTAGTGTATTTATTTAACTATAGTGGGATGAAATATACGTATAAAAAATCACATTAGAATCATTCATTTTTGTTTTGTTTGCTTGTGTGTTTGTCATTGTATTTGCACCATTGCATGATTCCAGTCACTGCATTTTTCGAGCTTTTTTATCGCTAATTTCTCGAGATCAAACATTTGTTTCAATATTCCTTCTGTTTATAGTTCATGTTTATTTGGGTTTTCGATTGTGCAGTTGGGTAAATGTGTATGATTTGCTATTGCGATGCATTGTGTAAGGATAGTCCCCAATCAATATTGGGGTAGTGGAGAAACTAGATGTGACAAATTATGCATACTGGAAGCACCAACTGCATATAATGTATAACAAGGATGACGGAGGCAACTAAGATTATAAGTTGTGTTGTGAACTAGCGAACTTGGTTTTATTTAGCCTACTGCGTGTGTGCCTATGTGTGTTCGTACGGTTCAAGATGGCTTGTAAATCATACTCGTTACTCTCATGGCTTACTCTGTACAATATTACAATATGTTTTCTTTGTTCGCGTTTGTTTTTTTCATGGTATCGCTGCACTAATTGGCCCCCCTCAACAACTAACTGTCGGAATGGAACAGTGGCAATAAAGGAGTCAAAAAGGGTAACCCTACCGGTGGCTCAGCAGGCGGTCCCAAGGAGAAAACCTCATCGTCGAAAGCATCACCGTACATGGATGTGTCGAACGACTTTCTGTATTGTCATATGTGCGATAAGCATATGTACGATGCCACATCGTTTGAAAATCACATCACCGGTCGAACGCACCGCGTGATGAAGGAAAGCATCGAGGAAAGCTACCGGATGCGAGCGACGCTGCTGCGTCAGGAGGCGCGAATCGCCGAACAGCTGAAAACGATCGAAATCGATCGTCTGAAGCGCATGGGCAAGGCGAAGAATTACTACAAAGTGCGCGAGTACTGCCCGATGTGCGAACTGTTCTTTTACGGGCATATCATCGCCCATCGGCGCTCGGAGAAGCATCTGGATCTGAAGAAGTTTCTTCACCCGAAGTGCGATGACTGCGAGCTGGAGTTTCACAATCGCACGGAGTACGACGACCACTTGCTTTCGGTTGTGCACATGAAAAATTGCAAATCCAAACCCAGCCGCCTTGATATTGAGCGAAAGGCAAAACGTACGGTCGATACGATACGGCTCGCCGTGGGCTCATATTGGAATGCATTTTAATGTTGTTTCATTTCATGTTTTGCAGAACTGACAATTTCTACCATGCAGGACGAGCTGCTGGACATCCGTGAAGAAACGGCTCCCAAGAAGAAAAAGGACAAAGATGGTGCCGGATCGAGTGCGAAGAGATCTGAGGCGGAAGGAAAGGCTTCTGCCAAGCAGCTGGCTACCGAAACCTCGTCAACCGTCGTTACCGGTGAGAACGGTGTGTCAAGCAAAGCGGACGAGGAGGCCACGGCTATGGCGGACGCCACGCTAGAAGATGGCGCCGGAAGCGAGAGCAGTAAGCCGGCGGTGGACGAGGGCGTCGGTGCGGCCCTCGACGATCCCAAGCTCGATGAAGAGTGCCCCGAGGACGAGATGGTAAAGGAGGAAGAAAGTGAAGACTGCATACTAGACTACAAGCCGGGCGATGAGATTGCGCCGGAAATTGACAACAAGCTGCCTCGCTACAAGAAGAACCGCGCGCTCGGGCTGAGCCTGATCGGGAAGCTCGAATGCGTCGAGTGTCGCATCTGCCACAAGTACTTCGACTCCAAAGCGACCGGCGAGGTGCACGCCCGGACCCACTCTCACTATCGTGCATTTATACGCTTTCTCAACGAGAAGGCGATGGAGGTGCGCATCGCCCAAAAGCGTGCCGCCGTCGCGCTGGAGGAAGCCGAGGCGGCGAAGAAGAAGCAGAAGCTGGCCGACGAAAAGAAGCCGGAAAAGGAGGAGCTGAACGGGGGCGAATCGTCGGTGAATAATGGTGATCGGGCGGACAAGAAGGATTCGGAGCTGTACGATCCCTCGGAAGCTACAGGTGATGATTATGACGTTAGTAGCAGTGTTACTCGGTGCAATTTACTCGTTGCCAGTGATATCGTACCTTCCGAGGTGAAGGTAGAAATGTGTGATTAAAAACAAAACAAAACAACAACTACAAAAAAACTAGCAATTAACATAGAACATATTTTGCACTGAAGTTATGTTTATACTCTTTGTTTCTTCCGTTGTTGCTTGCCCGTATAGTAGGTTTGTGTTGCACATCACTCATTCACTAGTTCGTGCCAGAAATGGAATGAATTTACCCAATTTTATGCAAGTATATAAAGCATACTGTACTTTGAATATATACATATTACGCACATGGTGCACATGATAGTTTTGGTATTTTTTGTTTTCCGGTTTTGTTTATTTCATTATTTACAATAGTATCCCGCATGATATCACGCTCTTCTCTCCCCTCCAAATAACCTTACCGAATTGTTATGATTTAACCGCAGCGTTGCATTTTTTGTTAAAAGACTGTGTTTTTGTCTCGTCACGTTTCAAGAATCGGGCGATGCCAGTATGGCAGAAGATGGCAAGAGCGATGACGACCAGAACGGCTCGGAACAGGTAGAGCTCATGGAGACGGAAGCGGTAGCAGAGGCAGGCGTTAAAGACGTCGCAGCCACGTCGGGCGCAACCGATGACGAGGAAGCCGGTGTGCAGGAGGATGCAGACTCGAGTAAAGAGGAGGATTATAAAGATTCCAAAGATGATAGACCTAACGCGAAAGGGGGCAACCGACGAGGACGAAACGCGAGATTCGGACGCTTCGCCGGGCGTTACTGAACCAATCACCCCAGTGACAGCATCGTCTGGAGGGATGAGTATTTGTTTTTTTTTTTTGTACGAAACTAATGGCCGCAACGATTATTGCCTCTTGAGGTGGAATAATTTGTCTTTAAACTTGATCTGTACCACATCACACTCTGTCACCTACACCAACACAAACACCGGTAAATGCACCGAAATCCGAGCGAATGCAATGCAATTGTTCTGTTCGCACAGCAAAACTAAAGCAAATGGGAAATGTATGGCACGCAATCTTACCACAGCTGGCCCGCAAACGATATGTATGCGTATGTATTATTAAAAGTTTCTATAAACCAAAAAAACGATGTACCACACGGTCCTCGGTGCATTTGATGATCGTTTGTTTCGCATAGCGCAATCTAATTCATGTTCCACTAGCTCACTTGCTGTAGGATTGTTTAACAAGGCCGTCTCTCACTGTGAACTGCGGTTTCACACTACACATCGGGCAAATTTACCGAATAACAAAAAAGAAACCCAACCACACATAACGAGGATCAAGTGCGCTCTTCTCGCAAGCCCGTGGCCACCGTGAGTTACGTATGTGAGTGTGCGTGAGTGTACCTCACTTTATCTCTGTGTATGTATGTGTGTAGCGCTACCAAACGGTGATGGATTATTCGTAACAATTACTACCGCAGCCGGTGGTGCTGTCACAGAACCTTGACAGCGCCGTGAAAGATGGCATGAAACGTAGTGTGAACACAAACTGACGCGTACTGTGCGACGATTCGTTCGATGGTGCTTTGTTCGTTCTCTAGCCGTTTGCCTGATAGGTATGTGGATGTTTAATATTGTACTTGTACCGCGCGGTGCCGATACGAGTGCCGCATGTAGTAAATTGCCCTTCTGCCGCCCTGCTGCTTGACGGAAGGAAGCTGCGCGTTTCATGCAGCACGGAAAGGGAAGTGAGCGTTTTCCCGGAGAGGCCCGGAGAGGGTCCGCCTGCGCACGCAAAGGAACATTTCGCTTGTTGATTGTAGTAGCATGGTTTATACCGAACCGCCATGAATAAACACAGCCACATGGTTCGGAAATGCGCAGTCGGTAGAACCATTCTAACGTAAATGTAACTGTTTCTCTTCATTCTACTCTAGCACCGAGCAGTTCCCGGTAAGCAAATGTTTGCATGCCACTTGATCGTCCTACGCACAATACTAACCAAGGTCTGCGCCATTAAATAACCGATATGTATGACGAACCCTGTGTACTTGGAGCTGGTTCAGAGGGTGGCGATTCGTAGCCGGCCACTAGTAGGCCATGAAGCAGTACATTTTTCGCGCATCAGTTGCCATGCTTTGCCAGCCCAGACCGAACAAACCCCCCCACTAGTCATTAGAGCAGGGACACGTGCAAATGTCACCGCGAAACAAACTCTTCAACGTATTAACGCGATATATTAAGCTAATAGAGATTGGGCGGGAGATTTCATTCTACTACTGCCACACGCCGCAAACGCTTCTAATTGTGTAGTGCAATCATTTGTCGGCCAGATTTTATGCAAACTGTGCATTATGAATAGAAAAGGACACGTATGCAGCTCTTTCTCTCTCTCTATCTCTCTCTATCTCTATTTATATACATATAGGTCTCGTAATCGAGCATTTCCATATAATCGATCTGGAATCCGGTATCTGAAATCTCACTGCAACTTCACAACCACCATTTTCGTACGTTTTAGCTTTTAAATAACACTAAGTTTTCTTTCTCCACTGTAATGCACCGACCCGGTACAAAACCAGTCCGCGGGAAACTCCATCATGAAATACTCACCCACGATATGCACAGGAACTGCGGCGCGCACAATTGCATGCCGCCATGCTAGCGAAAGTGAAATCATGCAACTATGCCGAAGATAAAATACAATAACAGAACAGTAAAAGCTTTCAACTTAACCGGCCCAGTGGTGTATCGATGTCAACTCAGAGGAATTTAAACGTTCTTACGATGGAATTTCATGGCATTTTCATCCAATGGACATGGATGAGGAACAAACCATGCAAAGCACACGTTAACCGCACGTTTACCGCTGCAAACGGGTATGTGGCCTTTTTCGCAACTAACATCGGTTGGCAGGAACTTCATACTTACGCAAACGCAACAAACGTCAAACTCCTCGGCCCTGCAAATAACTACAAAAGGATCCATGCGGGTCGGCGGGAAGGGGATGAAATCGGTTAAAAAATTCTGAAATTCAGAACAAGCGCAGAACGCCAAACGCCGAGAAATACCGACACGGCAGAGTAATACCGATGGTGGAATCAAACAAGAGTGAGATTTGAGGATTAGTATTGTAATAACAAATTCAATTGTAATAACAAGCGTTGTACGCGGAATCAATCCTGGGTGAAAATTGTGGGTGACAACACACAACAATTAGGATGCTAAAAACGAAACTAGTCACGAGGGGGGGAGGGGGTTTCACTCGATCTCGGTGAAATTAAATCAAACTCTTCTAGTTCTGGTACCCGCACATTCGAATCGAACGAGCGATCGTTTTCCGACAGAACGAAGCCACGTACGAGCAAGCTGTTGAACGAAACTGTAAGCGAGCTAGAAGAAGGCCGGCGCCTTCAATAAACAACAAAATGATAAGGAGAGAAGCCATTCTCTGCCTGTACTGAAATTGTAATACCTGTTGCACGGCGAAGGCAAGTGATTTATTATGCGAATAATAAAGATCGGCATGGGAGAGTACACGAAACCTTACTGGCAACGAACTATTACTGAACCGAACAAGATTGATGACGCAAAGTTTTGCTCCCGCTTTGAAAACAATAAATGGTATCCATTTAATATTAAATAATGTATGGGCGAGTATTGTTCATGTCTCGCTTTCGAACCAGAGAGAAATATTAAAATTCCATGACATAGTTCTGCAAATAAACTCTCCTAATGATTTCGTTAGGACAGCTACTTTTTTTTCTCAACAAATCAACAATTTTAGTTTTCTAACATTTTCATTAATATTTTACGAAGCATACGATTGTTTCTACAATGATTTCATCTTATCGTGCGTAGGCAACGATGTGACGATATAATTTTTAATGCCATATTGGAAATATTGGTTGCCGAATATGATAAAATGATTAAAAAAATAAAAACTTACCCTAGTTCTGTTTCAGATTCAGATTCAGACTCAACAACAATGTGAAATAGCTATTTGATCACCAGCTATTATTACCTTCTAATCGCATTCTCGTTTCTAGTTCCTGTTAAACCCATTTATTGTTCCTATTACTTCTCATTAGAACACATGATTTATCACCGATGTGCTAGTTTTATTTCTCAATAAAATAATCAACTAGCAATAACATCAATATTGGGGGAAAAAATAAAATAAATGAGTAAATTTATTTCTCAATAAAATCTAATTTTTGAGTTGCTCGATCGAAGAACGCCGATGTTGCCGTACCACACAGTTCGTATTGTTTGTTTATTCAATGTCAATACACATTACTTCACTATAAGTAACAACATCTATGTGCCATCTACGTTCAAAACGTTTCGAAAAACCTTTTCCGAATTTCGAAACAGTGTAAAATACATGCCCGTTCTGGTAGTGAATTCACGAAACTCTAAATGGCCA
>JXXA01013967.1:0-14701 GCA_000956255.1 Anopheles punctulatus
TATATAAAAAAATAAAATAATAAAATAATAAAGTATGTTGAAAAAAATAGTGAATAGCAAACAATACACCTATATTTGTTCTTAAGAACAAAGATACAGAAAATTATTATCCATGCATTTCAAGAAAATGTTAAGCTGTCAAAGAATAGCAATTTAAATATTTGGCATTTTTGTTCAAAACAGGCACCTGTTAATTAAGATTTATAATCAGCAAATTTTTAAATTTTTAATGTAAGTTCAGGCGGGATATATAAAACTTTTTGAGATATATAAACGATTTTAATAATAAGGGATCGTTATGTTACCTAAAAATACGAAACTTTATATATTATCTAATTTCATGAGAAAATCAGTACTAAAGATCAAATAAATTTTGATAATGTATGTATCGTAGATCAACTCCAGTTGTCAAAGAATGTTTTTCTATCTATATTATCTTTATTATTTAATCACATAGAGTCTGATAATTGATAATTCTAAAATAATGTATTTTTTTAAACAAATTACTGAAAACTGTACTGAAGAAATTCAATAGGCATTTACTCATAATTTTTATTTCTTCTATTTTCAGGTGAGACTACTCCGCTAATAGCTCGTTCTAGTTCATCGGTCTAAAGCGAGCTAATCAAGCATTCCGAGTGTAAACATGCAAAAATAGGAACAGTGGCAGGTCAGAAAACATGTTGCTCATGCACACTCTCCCACCAGAATATGAATAGATTTCGACCGTTAAGCATGCATTCACGATTGCATTCATCCGTCCGAGCGTGAAGCCTTTGAAATGACCACGTATCGAAGCAACTGCAAACAGCCAGTTAAGAATATGACGATTATTTAAATGGACAACGGTGCCTCTCGGAAGCCCTTCGTTCGTTCTTGGGCACCAAGAACAAGCCACCAATCTACTCGCATTACATGGGTATTCATTACGCCGAGGCAGAACCAGGGCTGCGTCCCAAGTTCCACCGTGCAACTTGGCTTGAGCACGGATCAGGACCCTTCTGGGTGCATCGTTCCCGTGTGTACGAAGGTGCAATCAATCACGTCCGGCGAATCAGACGGCCCGGTCCTCTCCTCCGCCGGCACGGTGATGGATGGCAACCTGAGCGCCAAGGGTTCCGTCCGATCGTGTCTCGCATATATGCCGACGCTTCCAAACCGATCCAACATTTGTCGCACGGTGCAAACGCATTTGCAGCGACGTTTGTTTATGTGTGTGCGTGTGTGTGTGTGTGTGTGTTTACGGGATGTATGGCGCACTTGCTGCCATCGGTACAGCGAAAACTACGGGACTGTTCCACATTTGACCGGCTGGTTGGGTCGGGCGAAAAACCGGCGCGGAGGAATCCAGGACATAACGGGAATAACGAGTCGGGCGAGCTCGCGGTGTGTTACGCTCCTCTTCCTCCCCTCCCTCCACTCACCCCTTCCCGCTGAGCTCGGTCCCGTGTGCATGTTAGTGCCCACCCGGACAGGGCATCCATTTGCCCGTAGTATGCGCCGTCCGATGCGCATCGAAACGTGCTGAGCAGTTTGACAAACTATCACCTTCCCCGTTGCGTACCTACGATGACGAGCCAACTGCCATCCTCGGACCCGTCACCGCACGGTTTCAGTGAGCGGGACGGTTGCTATCATATGCTATCCGGGTGCGCGATCGTTCGAAATCGAAATCCATTGAGGAAACTATCCCGGTGAGATGGGCAGGGTTTCTCTCACTGTCTGAAATATATTATTTTGTTACAATATATGATGGAGAATATTTAAACATGGCTGGTCATAATAGCCACAACAGAACCATCCATGCAAAAACCAAAGATTGTAGGTTGAAATGTCATCTTGATTAGCAAATAGCCCTAGCTAAGTACTATTAAAAAGATACAAAGTAAAAAATCGAACCGTACAATTTGAATCATACAAGCCCAGATTCCTTTCAAATTCAAAACTAAGATAAAGCGGACACTAAAGACTCTAAAATTCTTAGACTCGGCTTAAATAGCTTTAAAAAGATCAGCATTGCGGAATACGAATCTATTCGAAATTAGTTATTCATTACGAAACACAAACATGCGTTATTTCCACCCGAAATACGTCATCCCTTTTTAACACCATAAAATGGAAAAAAGTAGGAACCCCTGTGACCTTCAGGGAGGCTAAGATGTTGCTGCTCAGCCGCTGTTACGCGCCCATATGCCGCCTCACTCACCTCACTCGTTTTATTTACATATTTTGTTCGACGTTGGCGATTTTACTGCGTTTATGCTTCCATGCCTTCCGTGGAACAGTAACGAAAACAATTCTAATCTTGATAGCCGCCCAGTTTCGGTTGAAGATCATTGCCGATCTGCACTTACGTGCTTACGTTTTGATTCGTTCCTTAAAACGATTGCAAACACTTCAAGAATCGGGTCAAGAATGATGATAATGATGATGATTGTAAGGTGGAAACAATTTCATCCCCCACCTCGCTGGAATTTATAGATCCCTCTATTTATAGATCGTTCATTCTACCGTTTTGTGTTTTACGTTTGCTTTATCCAACCACATTATTGATGCGTTCATTATTCGGCGTTTGCTTGAAGATCTTCCCCTCCTCCTGCCGCGTGTAAGAGATACGTTTTGTTTTCGGAGAAATTCTCCGAAACGGTGCGCGCCGTACGTGCACGACCGAAAACTTTCTTTCCGATATGTCATCAAATTCCCGTTTCGATTCAATGATATTCACTTTCAGCGGTGCGACCGGTGGTAGTTGGGGTGGGGCTGACCTAGAAAACGGAAAACACCGAAGCCGAGTAAGTCACTCCCGAAGCTCCCGGTCGGAGGGTTGACTTTACAATTTTCTAATTCACGCCAAACTGCTCATCGGCCGTCTGAGAAATGGGCCGATGAGCTGTTGCAAATTATCACACCCCTAGACCTCCTCTAGCCCTGGCGTTTTCGTCCCTCTCCAGTGCGATATGAACGTTCTCGGTTGGCCTAGTTTGGTCTTTTTGGGTTGTTTCCTTTTTTCGTAGCGCTTCGTAGGATGAATGTTGCGAAAAGATTAAGCATAACCTTCCTTCTGCGCGTTCTAAGCACGTATGCGCTGAGAACGGTACCGAACGCTGCCACGATTTTCTTCGTCCTCCATCATTTTATACTTCGCCCACTTCGTTCATGGCAAATTATGAACGATAGCCAGCGAAGTCGGTATCTTGTGCCGATTTCTCCATAATTCTGATGCTAAATCGCTTGCTCATTAAGGCTCAGCATAGAACCGCGACTTTCGGCTACTTTTCCAACCATCATATGGTTTCTTGTTTTGCTTTTTTTTTAAGGAAACCACCGTTGGAGAATGATTTGTGAGACCAAAGTGTTCCTCATCCCGCCAATAGATACCTTCGAAAACAGTCGAGCTGGGGAGAGACGAAGAAGTTTGAATAAATCCCGATTCGCCTAATTTCCCACGCCACTGACGCGTTACTAAATGTGCAAATTCGGATAAATTTGCGTTGATGAAGCAAATCGGGACTTTCCTAGACGCGAGATAACTTCATTATGAAACTAAAAGAGGTTGCGTCTTCGCATTCCTGCTATTTTGAGCAAAAATATCGCAACGAAATGAAACTCAGCCTCATCCTATGCTATTAACAGCATCGATTTACCTCGATTAATCTACTCGGATGCAGAATTTCCTTACACACCCTTCATCCGTACACAGTTTATCGACTTATCCGTATCGCCATGATACCGCTATACCGCGGCAGCAGCACCGCTTCGCCTATGATCTTCATTCTGCCTAATCGTCGATCGCGATAATCGCTGCAAGAACGTACGCATCCGACCAGTCCGGCTCGATGTTGAATACCGTTGTGATAACACTGTTGCCTCTGCTAGAATAACATCCTACGCGATCGGAGCTGCACACCAATGGAGCAAAGAAGAATTTAAAACACTCCTTTCCGGGTGCCTCCTTCCTCCTCCCCACACCGCCATCCTCTGACCCATAAATCGAACATGTCGAAACTGGGTCAGTGGATTGGAGTGGCGCTCGACGCAACGTTCTAGCCGCGCATGTGATGTAATCGGCGGTCGAGCATAATGGATCAATTTTATAGCGATATAAATCCGTGCGGTACACAATAAGCTCATCAAAAGTACTGTTACGAGCAGCGCGTGCTTTTACTGTGCGTGTATGTGTGTGTGTGTTTTTTTTAAACTATGTTACGCTTCTACTTTTTTAATTAGACCTCTCCCATGGCGAACAGGGCTTATCGCTTTTCAGCGTGCGTAAAGACTTACTTTGATTAACACGCTTTAAATTGGACCACATACAGGTGTAGCAGAAAGTTATAGCCGCTGATAACAATTGAGAGCTAGTTAACAAATTAGGTAAAGCTATTGACCCAGATATGCTCGCTTCAAAGTACCGCAACAAGAGATAAACCTGGATTGATAAACAATTTGTGAAAATTTGTAAGTGGATTTTGAAAAACAAAAAAACAATGGAATCTTCGAAAACCCATATTTGAAACATGATTTCAATGTGTCAGATTTCAATTCATTCATTTTTTTCTATAAATATTACCTACAACGTAATGCCCATAGTAATCGCAAATTTTAATTTTTTTTTCATAAAAATATCAGCAACACGGCCAGGCCGTTTCTTCTCTAAATAATAAAAATAAAAATCAGTTTTTTTTTAAATGGACAGATTTTTTGTAAAATCTATGTCAAAATAATAAGTCGTATCGTATAATTTGTGCTGAATAATGATTTTTTAGAGAAGCATTTATTTCTAATAATGAAAACCTCATGTAACAGTGTGCAAAATTACCTGTAAACCGAAATATTTCGGAGTTAGTAATGCAAACAAGGTGTAACGTTGTGAAATCATCCGATATTTTAATTGTATCAAACGCGGAACAACAGGAACATCCAATTTGTAAATTGCTACCAATTACACAAGATCGCCACGGTAGGAAAACTATCAAAAAGCGGTGGCTTCCCTTAATTTATGGGAAAACTACCACTCGCCACCTCTCACCTTCAACACTGGAGGATGATTATCAACACCAAATCCAATTAACCCGACATGTGTTCCCAAATTCACTCCCATCCCATTCTCCGGTCGGGACCTCCGAAAAGGGTGTCAAACATTATGCCACTGCGGATTATGCTTCCAGCTGCCGCCTACCTGTACCTCAAGTGGTGAAGACCTCCCCGTGTGCTCACAAACAATTCCCCCCATTAGCCCAGGTGTGTCCACTCGTGCTCGTCCCGACCCGGTTTAGCGCACGCAACTAAACCGCAACCGTCTCGCCAGTGTGTGTGTCTGTGCGTGTATGATGATAACTCGGTCAGCCGGACGGCATGTGAAGCATATTCCACTTCTGACCAAATGTTGACCCCAATAGTGTGCCAAGCGAGGCGCCCAGCGTGATCCAGCCGTTGTAAATTAGTCAGCTCAAAGTAACCGATCCAGATGGGTAGCTCCCCCAATACCGGGTGCGATATGCTTCAGATGCCGCAACTTCGGAGGAAGGTGAAAAGCTGGATCGATATTATCACACCGCCCGTTCGCCAGCTTATTTCAACGATTGGAATCGTAATCGCTTTCAAAGGGTGCTTGATTTCGCGCTGTGATTTCCTGTTTCGGGTGTTCCACAGGGCGATTTTCATAGTGGACACCCAACAATGATCCCAGAAAACCCCCCAACGAAGCTCCCACCTGCAGAGAGGAAACGTCTAATCCCTCACATCGGTTGACTTAATTTATAACTTCCGATCAGCCCGCCACACAAACCGCGGGCACCGGGTCAGTCAGTCAAACGTTCAGTCTGCCTGCAGTCGCGGGACATCCAAAAGCCTTCCAAACATTGTTTTCCCGCCGGTCATCGTAGAGCGCTTATCATCAATTATGCTTTCGCGTTCCCGCGGGGTTCCATTCCGTAACCGTGCGCCTTTCATAACCGTCACACGCGCTCAGGGCGTCGGTGATGATCGGTCGACCTCTCCTAACTGACAAGCTCTTCGACCCGGCGAACACCTACCGCACCGGTGGGCGGAAGATTTTTGATTTTTACTCCACACCACCGGGCAGGGTTGGCCGAAGATAAAAAGCAAAATAAACAGAGCAAGAAATTACGGCAAAAGAGAAAGCCACC
Organism: Anopheles punctulatus; assembly: GCA_000956255.1. NCBI lineage: Eukaryota > Metazoa > Arthropoda > Insecta > Diptera > Culicidae > Anopheles > Anopheles punctulatus. The sequence goes on from JXXA01013967.1 coordinate 6,147, forward strand.
GAAAGCTAGCGCGCGTCACGCGAGCCGCCGCAAAGAATCCTAAGAAGCCGGCGATCGCGGCATGGGAGGGATTAGCTTTCGACGGCTGAGACTGTCAAGGTTGCGCTGCTCATCGTCTCACTGGCGGATGGTGAAGATAAACAGATGAATGTGAAGAATGTGACCATGTGTTTTTATTGTTGTTTCTATCTATTTATCTATATGCTTTATCACAATATCATGTCTCTGATAGGAAAATCGTGATATAATTTTGATTGGTTCAACGAGCTCTTTCTAATTTTTCCTATCTTGTTTATTCAAAGATTTAAATTAAATATTGTTTGAGTTTAGGTAGACTTTGATAACAATTTTAAAATTTAATTTTTATTTTAAAAATTGTTGAAACAAGAGATAAATATTTGTTTTACCCATTTGCCACCACAAACGTTTAAAAAAACACACACAATAACGCGAACGAAAGCCTCTCGGCCACCCGGCCATAGCGTTTATTTGACATTCAGCGCTGAAAAGTGCAAACATTTATTTTTAGACCGACGGCACGGATTTACCCCGGTTGAACGTAGCACCATCATAAATTTTAAACGTGACTAAGCTTCCTTTCGGCGCAGGTGGTAGTCGGTCCCAATTCCATGCACGAAAGCCCTTCCCGAGCCGAGAAGACAACGACGCCACAGCAGCAAAGGTCAGCTATAAACGGAAAACAAAACACCTTCCAAATAGAATGGAGCCACCCACACCGTAGAGAGTAATTTTCCGCATGATCTCACCAGATTCGGTTCTGATACTAGCTCTATAAAGACGGTCCTTTCCTCGCCCCGGCACCCAGCTGGATTCGTTCCACACGCAGGAGACGAGAAGGCGTTGAAGAAGCATGAAATGAAAATGTGTAAAAGGTTTCCCTTCGGTCGACCCACTCGGCGTACTGGCCCTCCGCCGACGCTGAATGGAAACAAACGGTCGTTTTTCGGGTGCTGGGCAGTTGTTTTGCTCCATTTTGGTAGTCCGTTTTGTAAAGCAAATCATTTTTCTCTATCAAAAACCTGCCCTAATGACGCCGGGAGCTGAGATAACAAATTTTCTTACCAGCTGAACGAATAATCATCGCCTACTGTGTGCTGGCCTGAGTGAGGCTGGTGGCAGGACAATATCAAAATATAGCTCACAAAAAAAGGCTGCGATACGTACAAGAATAAAAGATGCTGTGGTGATAAAAACAGTTGAAAAAGAATAACTATTAAAACGACGACAACAGCATTCGTTCAGAAGCATCCACAGTGCTCACCTTGTTCTTGTCATCCTCGCCACGAGCGCCCACCAACATTCAACATTCAAAGGATGATGGTGCAGTTTTCGCACTTACCTCCAATTCCGCCTGGCTTCGCGGCAATCACCAAACCGCAGCCTGTATCTAAAAACGCCCTGCTGTGCGAGGTCCAGTGTGGCTTGGACAGGCACAATACAATTGCACCATTTCCGTGTGGAGGAGGGCTCACATTCGCCCGGGCCAAGCGACCGGCACCGGCAAGAATGGGACCGATTTTTCAACCTGTGAACCCTTGGCCCAATTACTCCCATGATTAATGGAGTCTGTGGTTGACCACCGCCTGAGCCACCTAATCCCGGAGGCGCTCAGGATCAACGTACGTGCGCCGGTGGTCGCTTTAAGTGGAACGTTTTAGGCGAGTCTTATTATAAATTTGCTACGCCCAGCGCCCGGCGTGTGGGAGAGGGCGAAATGAAAAAAGCAACTGTTTGATTTATTGCAGCTTCTGCTGGCAGCGTTGTCGTAATATCTTTATATCGGAGCCGGTGCTTCGAGCTCTAATTACTGCCCAGACTGCCGAGAGATCTGACCAGCGGTTCTCCGTAAGTGAAATGATTGATAGAGTCGGTTGGGAGCCCATGCCAGGGTCGGTTGGGAAGATATTCGATTGATTTCCATCGCCGACCGACGTTGCATTCATCTAGTTTCCTACCGAGAATCAAGCGTCACTACTCCAAGAGAGTGTTACTGCGTGCGATGAAAAACGAAATTAAGATCCTTATCAATTACAAAAGCTAAGCTCCCGGGATCCAGCAACCTCTCCAGGAACTCTCATGAAAATAAATTACGACCCAAACCCGCTGTACACGCTGCCAATCAAAAAACCCACTTTTCTTTCGCTCTAGTAATGCCATGTCTGATTAAACTAAAGTCCACTCATTCCGTAATCCCTATCCCATCGAAGCCAGTGGAGGTTTGTTGTTTACAAATTTCACGTGAAATTCAAATTCCGCGAATCGTTGCGAAATGAATAATAATAGCTGTCGGAAATGTTGCGCCTGAAATGTTAATCTACTTTATCTCCATCTAACCCGAGCGGCACACCGGATACCGTCACCCGGAACCGGAACGAGCAGAATAATTTGCTTGCTCGAGTGAGGCACAGAAACGTAACTTTCATTTCCCCGGCGCTCGGTTTTGGTGCTTCGCGGTAAACTGTTTTGGCACGAAGCCAATCGGATCTCGTGCGGTTTGGATCCTGCGACTGCGTGCGTCGCACGACCGAAAAGTCAGCCTCCCTCATTAACAGCCACTTTGCGAAGGTTCTCGAGAGCAAAAATATGTTCCTGCAGCCCGTGCGACCGGTGGAGGAAATATTTATTCATGAAAGCTAAACGATAATCATTTGTGGCTAGGCGGCGTTTTAAGTAAAAGCTGCATGGTTCAGAAACATTCCAAATGTTTTGTCACTTACGTCGAAAAAAAAGTTAAACGAATTCTTTACTATTATTTGGCACTAAATGACTCCACCATTGCATGGCGTAACACCAGTCACCAGCAATGTTTTCCATATTTGGCCCTTTCCAGCACCATGAGAAGCGGATTATATGTCCCGAAGGAATTTGCAGATGAAGACACATTGCAATCGCATTTAAACAGGTGCAAAAGGAGGTAGTTTAGCCACACCTATTCAGCCGGAAATGTAGATCAAAATTAGATCAACACCACAAAGCACTGCAGAGGCTCGTTTACTCAGTGCCCCGACACGCCATGTGTAGGTGGCGCTTCTCTCGGTAGAAGTGGCAGGAGTTGCTTGAAAAGGACAACGGCGTGTGCTCTGAATACTATCCAGTGTAGCACAAACATTGAACAAAGGCAGCTATGACTACGAGCATCGGGCTAATGAATGAAAATTCAGGTCAACACACCAGGGAGTAGGCAGAATAGATTTGGTTGAAATGCCATCGGGGACCGTGTCATGTTTGAGCTTGCAGGAGAATTAGCAAGCATGTTAAGCTACTAGAGATAATACTGTCTCGAACACGCTATATAGTTTTCCTTTTTTAGCTTTTTCAGCTACATTTTCAGGTTAAATTATAAATTTAAGGTTAACCAAAAAATCAGCAACGAGTCACTTATACATTTTATTATGAAACTGGGTATTGGTCTTTATCATTTGTTATTTCAAGATATTATTAAAAAAATAACATCAACATGTCCTTTAACAGCCATTCAATGTATGACTTTATGCATAAAACGGGAAAAATTATGTTACAAAACATAATTTTTGGTATTTAACTTGTTTTAATAATCATTTAAATTATAGTTAAAAGTTATGTGAAATTACATTGCATTATATGCAATACATTATGTGAAATTAAATGAAGCAATCATACCAAGCAAACAACTCTCGGTTGAAAACCAATTAAACACAAAACTTGTTCAAATTAATTTCATGTTGTATACCTTCTGAACAATACATAATACGAAAAAATAATACTAATGTAATAATCAAAATCATTCTTTATTTAACTTCTCTTATCTTAATGTGATCTTAATTTAAATGAACTGTTGGAACAATATAATAAATAATGACGTGTGAGGCTTTAACTACTAAATTGTATCATTACATTAGTGGTAAAACCGAAACTCCTGATCTTACCCAAATTATATATGCTCACATATAAGCTTCCCTGTATTTTCCCATCTTCTTTACATCACAATCATAGATCACATTACTGCGATTATGTTGCCAAGGCAAACGAAAATCTGTGCGACCTTCACATTTCACTTTCGTGGGAGATTTCACTTTTTACTCCTGTACCAAAGGGCGTTAGCATCATCGCATAAAACAAAGAATGTACATTGAAATTAATGATCCGCAGTTGCCTCCGATGACACTGGCATGCTGCTGAACTTTCCTGCAGTTAGCATATCAACGCACCGGTAATGCTCCCACCCTCCCTGACGTGAGCTTCTCATCGTCTCAAAGTTTTTTTTTTTTCGCATAAACCAATGCCAAATTCACACCCGCCTTGCGCCGTTGCGACGATGAAACGAAAGCGACGACATTAACGCGAATGCCTGGCCTGCGAACAACCTTCCCTGTTCGACGTTATTCCTGAGCTGTGTGTGTGTGTGTTTTTTTTTTTATTTGTTGCAAATGGTGCGAAATTTACACTCACTTACAGGGGCTCGCGCGCAAATTGAAGCACAAACGAGGAACGACTTCAGGGAGGGTGGAGAAAGAAAATTAATTGCATACGCCCTCCGGCACGCGATTAAACGCTCCCGCGCAGCCGGGTGGCCTCATACTCGTGATCGATAACCATCTGCTTTTCTCAGGGGTTTCCTCCTTGGTGCTTCGGTTTTTGGGGCTCACCGTAACCATCATGCGTCACTGGCGTGGAGACGATTTATAAGTCTTGCCCAGTTTCACAAGAAGACCGAAAGAACGGGAGAAGAGCGTAAAGCAATTTTAAAGCTCATTTTGTGTCGATATTCTTTAGAGACATCGAACAAACTTCGTACCAGAATATTTTGTGCTCAAGTGCCAATCCAATTTATGCTTACATTCTGCCCAAAATTTTCTGCCACCTTTCGCGGCGTAAAATTAATCTTGCGCCACTTCAACACTAACTTATGCGACGCATGACGTCAGTGCACACGTGCCTTGGGAGTGGGCTGCGCTGTGCACACTTTTCCGAGCATGTGTGTATATGATGATTGTAATGCTTTTCTCCCTTCCTGCCACGACCCAGCTGGGCGAGGTCAAACCCGACTGCCATACTGGGCAAACGTTTACGTTTCCCATTTCCGGTTACGCTTTTCCGCACTAGTGGAAGGCACAAAGGAAAACAAGAATAAAATAAATACACGCAGCGTCTGTATCGTTCGGATTATGCCAAGGGAAAACGCGCTTTCCGGGTTGACTTGTTATGCTAGGGTAGGTCAACGCAGCAGGCAGCGAACAGCTATCTGCGTCGTTGCCATTCGATTACATCGTGCCAAGTGCTTTATTAATATAGAACGGTTGGCGAACGGACGCGGAACGTACGGCTAACGATAACGCTCTGAGTTTACCTGGGAAAGTAGAAGAAAATTCGACGAGAAAAATGTACGCTAGGATAAATATTGAACGTACTGAACGCCCACCAGTCTGTTTGTGGAGTTAGATTAGGAAACGATAAACGATTTTTCCTTTTCCAAATCTATGCAATATTAGCAGTGAAGAAGGATAAAATATTTGTAAACAAAAAGAAAACGACTGTAAACATATTTTTGGATTAATTTTGAACATTCAAACAATTTACTTGCACAACTCCTTAAAAATACTGTTTATTTTTTAACAAATACAATAAATCGAAAACTACCCCTGTTGTTATTGGCTATCAAATCATTTTTTTTAATATTACGAAAAATTTACTCAAAACTAGTTAGTTTGAAATGTAAAACATGTATCCACATAAGCAGCGAAAAAATTTATACCACATAAACTTCAGAAAACATTGCAGTACATCTCCAGTGGAGACGATGTTAAACTTTCTATGTTTTTTTTCTTTTTAATTCAGCGAATTCAAGATTTTTCAAATGTACACCTGAAATGCTCAATTTTTTCGAGAGTAAAATATTGTATATTTCATTTCAAACTGCAGTATTCCAACATTTTAATTCATCAAAAATGTCCAATATTGATTTGCTGGTATGACGTGACGGTCCTCACTGCTTCCATCGAAACGTAGCTATGTTCACGTGTGATAGCTTAGTTTGAAACCCATACAGCTTACTTGCAGTAACTCCTACGCTCACTGGACAATCTGAAGCTCACTAATCTGAACATGTTGCAATATTCTACGTGACCATATCGCTGCCAGATATCGGTGCGCTATTCCAATTTCGAGTGGGAAGACACGCTGAAAGCGTTCCACCAAACACCACCAACATACAACGCCCGCAGGACGGTTTTAGTTGTGTTTGCCGATTGAACCGAGCCGAAAAAAACCCGAAAAAATCAACCTTGGATACCTTTGGGCTAATGGTGGCATTTGTTTTTTTTTTTGTTTTGCTCGTAGTATACGGCGGTACTGCTTTTGATTTTTACGCTCTGTTTTGCTTCACAAACTCGCCATTTTGCCAAACGGTTTCGGGCCCGTTACAGATGCAATCCGAACCTTGCTCGGCTGTTTTTGTTCTTCTTCAACGTCTACGAAAAAATCGATACTTTCTGCAGGCGCTCGTACAACCGGAAGATCCGGTCCTTGGCTCTCTTTCGTTCGCGCTCACTGCGGAGGCTGCGGAAACGGCAGGCTCATATCCTTCCCGCGTGGGCGTATGAGTAAGTGTACTTGTGAGCGTGTGTGTAGGGTTCACGCTGGTACGGTTTTATTTCAAAAACTCGACAGTAAAATTTACTGTTTACCCAAGCGCTGCAGTACCACACTGCAGATGGGTGTCACTGGGCCCCAGCCGTGCCTAGACTTGGCGCGCTTCAAGTCACGTACCATTTTTTCGTTCGCTTTTCAACATCCTCCCGCTCAGCTACTACCGGTTTTGACACTACCACTCGGTCGGTAGGTCAAATTTGCGACAGGCGCCGTTCCACAGCGTCGAGTGCAACTGATTTTTTTTTTTTGCTTGAGTATTTTTCTCACCCGCTCTTCTAACCATAAACTTTCGTCCTTTTACCTTTCTCGCACACAAAAAAAAAACAAAACAGAGAGCCGAAAACTGTTTGGTGGCTACCGAATTACGCCAAAGTTCTGCAATGCTACGCGGTCGCTGCTGAAACGTGAACCTGAGCGACGTGGTCCGACGATCTGCATGTTCAATCACGAGTGCTTCCAGCGGCAGGGCGAGGTGGTCGGTGCCTGCATGGATGGGTTCCTGTTCGGGACGTGCTGTGAGCTGCCGCTGACGAAGGATACCCAGGCAGCGCACGATACGCTCATGGAAAAAATCAACGCCACCGAACAGGCGGCCCAATCGTCGCTCAGTTCGGCCATCGCCAGCCAGTACGAAAAGTTTGGTAGCCAGCTGCCCGGTGGCGGCTACGGCGAGGGAGTGGTGCACTTGGAGCAGGATCCACCGAAGCCGGACGCGCTGGAAATGGACACGAGCGGCGGCTACACAGCGAGCAGCGAAAAGATAAAGCCCCTGTTCACCAAGATCCAAAACAATAACTACATCGTCAACGACGACCTGGACGAGGACATAGTGCTGAACAGCATCAGCGCGAACAAGTACGACGTGGCAAGTGATGCGGTGTCGGTGTACTCACCGTCGACCAACAAGATCAAAACGGAGAGTGACGAACTGCCGTCGTCCTCACTCGGATACCCGTCCACGACGGAATCGGACGAAAGCCACTACGTGCAGGTGAACAAGGATGGCGTGTACAGCGCCGAGATCCCGTCGCTACTGAGCGCGTACGGTGAGTCGGGCTCGAACGAAGCGGGCTCGAGCGGACCGTCCGCCATATCGACGGAAACGAGCACCGACATCACGGCTACCGGCGTGCAGCAGATTGCGAACCAAATCTTCCAAGAGAACAGTCAGTTCTTCGACCACAGCGACATTACACACCCCGCCGCCGAAACGGATCTGCTCAACGAGCACGGTGCCGTCGATCAGAGCTATGCCAACCCGAACGATTTCTCCGGCGTGCCCCAAGCATCGCAGGTTGTGCCCCAACCGCCGGCTCCCACCGTGAAGCCCGCCAAGGTGACGCATCCGAAGCCTCAGTTTAAGCCACGTCCGAAACCGACCCAGCCCAGCTCCGGTGAGTCCGGCGGCAGTGGACAGTACGTGCTGGTGCAGACGATTTCAAACGATACGAAAAACAACGACACCCAACCGAAGCCAACGATGTCGATGAACAACATTCCGTCGATCGAATCGATCATCTTGATGTTGAACGATTCCAACGTCGGACCACAGTACGAAACGGACGGGGAAGCGAACGCCACCAAGGCTACGATCGAGGCAGCCACCGTACCGTCGACTTACGGTACCGCTTCCATCGACTACGACAAATACGGTCCCACGAGTTTCTACATCACGAAGCCACAGAAAACTGAGGCCCCAACGGTGACACACACGACGAGTAACGTGCCCTCGACGAGCTACGTTTACAGTCCCAAGCCAACCAAACGGCCGACGCTGGAACCGGTCGTGGTGCATTCGACACTGCTCACGAACAGTGCCGTCTCGTACGGTGGATCGGATTCCGCGCAGAATAACCCCCTGCCCTCATCCACGCATCGTCCACCTCCGACGAAAATCATCGTATCGT
>JXXA01013975.1:0-12151 GCA_000956255.1 Anopheles punctulatus
TTTTGTCGCCCATGACATTGTATCTACCGTTCCGGCTTTGAAAAGGATATGCCATTCGCTAAACACAATCTTTTTCACTTGATGCTGCTGAGAGGTTGCACCCATCTGGCCCAGAATAAGTAGCGATCCTAAGTAAATATTTAACTCCCTATCGAAAGCACCCAAAGCAGCAAATCCTGGAACAGGCGACTTTGTAGATCTCTTTTGATGCTATGCGTCAGAAACTGGGTGTTCGCGTGATCGTGTGATCGTGTGTGTCAGTAACTATAAGATGTGCTTTGCATTTCGCTACCAGAAAGGGAGATGTTATTCTAGGGATTAGCACCTTCCTGTTGTTGTTTTACGGGGAGGCATGTAAAGAGACGACCAGCATATACAGTCGCATGTGCTTTCCGGCGCAAAGCCACGATGCTTTTACGAGAAACCGAAAGCACACACCTCATACGAACCCACATCCGTTTAGCTTCCCGGGCCTGTCAATATTGACTTGACCGCTGTCGGTATAAGGTATCTCCCTGTTTGTTCCACTTTCTGGCTTGGTGTAGGTTTTTGGCCAACGGTACGTTCAGCGCTGTTGTTTCTACGGCGCTTCTGCTGCAGCTGGCGATCATCAATTAAAAAGGCGGCATCCGAGAAATCGATGCCAATGAATGATGCAGTGAAAGTCTGATTCGTATGAAGATGGAAACAACGCATACAAACACACATTGAAGAATGCATTATTGCAGTCCCAACGTCGCAGTCGGAACAGTCGCAACGAATGATTTTTCACGAATTGGGACCGCATTTTAAATAAAGTATACATCCACCCCCGCTGGCAAACACATGCACACAGTCGAACCGGGAGTGTCGTACTGTTCGTTTGCCGATGGCAAATGGAATCCCCTAAATCACGCCCGGCCCGTTTAGGCAATGGCGAGAAATGAATGTGTGTAAACAAATCATCGCAGCCCATTAGCTTCCCTTTTTCCGCCGGCTGAAAAGTGCCCTTTTATTAATGGACTCGATTAACTTCAGGGATGCTGCGGTGCCGCGTTAAGCGTTCAAGCGCCGTTCTTAATTGGCTGCATTCAAATGTGATTGTGGTGCATAACCATATCACATCGTCATCAGCAGTGATGAGGCACAAACGATCTTCTGCTGGCTTAGTGTTTATTACATTTGAAGTGATTTTTCACGAGCTATAAATTGATCCGCTGATGAGAATGAGCAAACATAGCAGACAAAATAAGCATACACACAGTCTTTATCACTGCATCACTTCAGCACGCTTTTGTTCACGGTAAATCGAATAAAAATCACACCACGGAACGGTAGCGAAAATCTCTCCCATTAGTTCTTTGATTGGAGTTTTTGTTCGGTTTTGATTGGCCTTCAAACAGGCCTATTGCTTTCGGAAGAAAATTTGCATGCCCCGGTTTCGTTGGGCGTCGGGAAAACTTCCAATAGCACACCTATTGGCGGCAAATTAAATTCCCTCCATTGCTATCGCGATCACGCTCCGACAAGCGAGAGCAGCAGCAGTGCATAAAAAATGTCACCGAATAGAAACACCATCCTCGGTGTGGAAAAGGGATTGTTCGGAGAAAATAAATTCAGCATCTTTTCCACACTCTGACCACAGGGTTTTGCATCAACTCGGGGATGCGGCAATCGGGTTTTGCTATTGGAAGGTATCAGGTCCGGGGGGATAAATTGATTTCTTATAAAAACGGCACCGTTTACTCCAACCTTTCGCTTCCGGTGGCTGCCTAGCGCGCCATGCAAATGGTGGCGCATATAAAAGGTGAACAAAAGTGAACACAAAAAACGGCTCTTTTTTGCGCAGGACTTGTGGGCTTCACTAAACGGGGCTGCAGCAGGATCCTTGTGTCGTGCGTTGTGCACTTTGTGAAATCGAAAATTTGAATATGAATGGAAAGCAATCCCATAAACCAAACAAAGTTTCCTCCGGCTAGCATTCTTGGGACCCCAGTTTGATACGTTGCGTATTATTCTCCTGTCGTCGGCACCAAATCCGTTGCGTTGCCACTATTTGGATATTCGGTGCTCTGCGTACGGTTCATGACTTTGTCCAATCTTTTCTCGGGTTCTTTGCCAAACATACACCGTGCCCCAAAACCGGATTTGTATCTTAGTGTGAAAAGGAGATGAGTCTAGCGAATATTCACCGCACTCGAGAACGAGTCTCGAACGCTTCAGTTCAATGCCATTGTACAGGGGTAAGAGAGACAGCGAACTTCTTCAAATTTTCCTTTTGCGAAAGCATTTTCTTCTCTTTAGCATATAAATTAGAAATTGGATTCTTCGAATTGATTGGTTTACTTTCTTCGGTGTGCTCTTGTGAGCGGAAGCGTACAGCGTTTATTTTTTTTTGCTACTGCTCTGTTTAACGCATATTCACAAAACGTTCTGCAAACGAAATTACCACGGCGTTAAGCGGCGATGGAAATTCAAATTGAATTTGGTGCTTCGCCCCGCGTGTCAATCGACTGCGCAATTGATTCTTAATACATACAATTTATATTATCCAATTAAAGATCGCATTTTCGTGATAATGTGTTGGAGTTTGCGATCTGCTTGGTTACTACGGTGCAGTAAATTTATTACATTAGATAAGATTACATTGAACCAGTTGTTACTGTTTTTCATTAAAAAAATATCGTTTCATATTTGGCTTCGTATAAACAGAATTCAAATCTGCAAGTTACTTATGTTCCAACGGGTTTTAAAATTAGTTAAACAGTTTTAAAGCCCGAGGATTTTACAATATTAAATTAATATTCATAATGTTTATCTTACGAAAATGTCAACACAACTCAGATTTTTTCCATTAAAATGTAGTGTGTGTGAGGAAAACGTTCAAAATTGCACAAAATTGAATTTTTATGACCAATATAATTGTGATTTCCAATAAAGACGACCCTACGTGTACCGCCCGACACCCAGATAATAACAGCACCATTACCATTTATCACAAGTGGCTGGGAATTAAATTTTCATAAAAGAAAATTCTTTTTATTGCAATTGGTAACAATATCGTCTTGAGCCCGAGGCAGTGTGAAAAATGCCGGTGTCTGCAATGGCGGAAGCATCGAAAACGCAATAGCGGTAGTTCGCGGACCGAAACCCGGCTCATCCAGTATCACGCGGTGAACCCGTTTGTTAACAGGCACACACACACACACCCATCTAACCTGGGCGTTCAACTCGCCTACCCGTGAAGGTGCAAACAGTCGCTTAAATTTTTATGATGTTTTTCGGGGGATGCGCTGGGCTTACGACCCTTTTGCTTTCCCGGAAACCGGAGACACTAAAGCAAACGGTGGCTCGCGTAAACGGTGTCGGTGCTGAAGAATATTGGCTCTTTTAGCAAGCCGCGCTGCCGTGCTGGTGTATGAAACGAAACCGCTCGAATGATAGCGAGGAAGTGAATATGAAAATTCATATTTTACGATTATGAATTTTTCGCGAGCCCTCGTCGCAGCAGGCGATGGGAAGCAGTTATTAAATGGCAGCTTTTATGGCATTATTACTCGCGAGGCCAAATCATGAACGCAAAAATGATACTTCAATGCACCTTCGCAGTCTGTACGTAGTACGGATATGCATGGTGGGCGCCAGTGGTGGCAAGTGCTAGCCGAGACTGCCCTGAAAACGACCGTAGCGCGAGTAAGAAAACAAGTTGCGTAATAAAGAGATGACGATCCGAAAGCCGTTATTTCTGCCTGAGTCGTTGAGTGAATTATAAACACCATTAACAAGTGGTTCGCGTCTAAGTGCAAGGTGCATCTCGCAGAGCAATCTCTTTCGCGTGATGCACTGGTCATAAATAGAAACATAATGCAGCATCCTTCAACTGACACGAGCCCAGGCGCTCCTTTTCGGAGAAATGATTGCGTTGTTATTTACTTCCATTCGACAGGCAGGCGCTTCGTTTTTGAGGTACAAAATCCTTCCCCGATTAGATTATCACTCTATTAACTAGTTGTAAATCCTTCCACTTGAAAATTATCGACGTTACTTGGCCAACGGTGAAACAAACAAAAAAAAACACACGAAAACACTAGAGAAATGCGTTCAAAACAGAACGGCAAAAAGATCCTTTGCCCGCAAGGAAAGGCACGGTGTAAATAATAGCAATAATGGTAAAAAGGCGCTTCTCCATGCGAGATCCACACTTAATCCTTCTGTCAAACAATCAACACACCGGCAGAACAAAGCGGCAGAAGCCACATGCGCCGGTACCCGCCGAGCCCGAACGTAGGGAGAAAAAATGTACACACTTCATCACGAGTACTAAAACAACGCAAATCGTTTAAGGACGACGGCGGGTTAAGCGGATCCTTTGCCTCTTACTATCAGCCGACGACGGTTAAGAGGCATGGGCATTGCGATAAGCGACCAAACAAAAGAGGCCGGCTGGCCGGGAGCGTTTGAAGAAGGAGCACATGTAAAAAGCAAACCAAGGACACGCATATCCCTGCGAGATGCGTGTTTCGGCGAGACGCGGGCTGTGTGTGTGTGTGTGTGTGTTTTTGTTGTTGTTGGTTCCTTTTCGCCCGTTTCCATAGCCACCGTTCAGCCGCTCGCAATCGATTGTCGCGTAATTGTGGCCACGCGGTCAAAGGAAAGATCAAACCCATGTCTGACACCGTGTTTTTGGTGACGGTGTAGTGGTGGTGGAGGGGCAGCGATCGGCAGCGTTAAAAAGGCACAGCAATGATTTTAAATTTAACAAACATCTTTATGTACCTCACAAAACACACATGCCCAGCGCTGGCATTGTGGCAACGACTGCTTGAAGCAAAATTATCAGCGCCACTTCTCCGTGCCGAGGCACGGCGGTGGCGGTGTTTCGAGCGACATACGATGCTCGTACGTCTTGCGCAACAAGGACATGATGCCGCCCTGAGTTATGATCCCATGGATTGGTTATTTACCGATTCAATTAACACTCACCGTTACACCACTTATGCAAGTGAATGTGCTTGTCGAAAAGCAACCGACGATCGCCGAAAAGAGAAAATCAAGTGACAAAATGTCACACTTCAGCGTAGAGAGTCAAATATGGCACCTATGGTAGCTTCTGTCCTGATTTAGTGAGCACGAATTGAACAGCAGCGACATTGTCACTTAAAGTCTCTTAAGCAGAAAACGTACTTGAAAGTAAAACTACCAACAAGCTATTTGGACCTTTTTGTATAGAACATGGTGTCAGTCTACCATATCCAAACCAGACGGTTCCTGAGCAAAGGGAATATTGTACTGATGGTAGCATACTTACCATTTGTTGTTTGTTATGACTTCATAGGATTTTAACTTTTAAAAGACAATACTGCACATCTAAGGAATTATTTTATGTTCTCAAGTGTATGCAAGATTGAATAGATTAACATTAATAGGCAATGAGCCCTAAGAGACAAGTGTACCTTATTTACGGATAATTGCATGTTTTTAATATGTTTGTTACAAAGACAATGCATTTAACAATCCCAAACAGAAAATTGTAAACATATCGAACGAATAAAGATTAAATCCACCTCGGTTCCAAGTTTCTGGATATTTATACACATAGTAATATGTTTGTGTTGTGTAACTAAATCACCTCAACCAACACATATAATTCGCTTACTGGATTTTCTTTTTGCAACGCTTTTATATTCTTTCCCTCTTCTTGTTAGGATTTCCTGTACTGACACTTTCAATCTGTACTGTTTGTTTTGTTTTGTTCTATCGCACACACGTTTTTTTCTATGCCCGGAACATTTGTTGTTACAGCCTTTCACAAAACTCTTTTTTTTTCAGATAAATGTGTGTTCATGTTGCACCTCAGTTGAAGCTTTTGATGCTTGTATATTTCTTGTATCACGATAACGACGGCAATGTCAAGTCAAGTTACAATTTCTATTCAGCCTTCACACGCCAGTGGCCATGCTGGGAGCTTTCATCGCTTCCAACACTCATCAGTAATCCAAAATTCAAGATACTGGACAGTTATGATGTATGGGTCTGCAAAGTGCGAAGCAGTTCTGTCAGTGTTGTTGATGGATTTATGGGTTAGCCTGATGCAGTACAGAGCACCGATCGGTAGGTGGAAAAAAATTACTGACGGACTGAGACCAACGTAGCCCAACGACGGGGCGATGAGTGTGAACAACTGTCAAACTGCTTGCGCCGGAAGTGAGAAGTTTGTTGCTATGTATACCTTTCTCAGACGGATGACGGTGAATCAATTGTGCGGTTGCAGATGGAAACAATTGATTAGCAACCTAGCACTTGTAAGCATACTAAAATGGTGTTAGATCTCGATTGTATAATTTTGAGGAGAGATAAAACATCACAACGACGAATGGCCCCTAAACAATAACACTTAACTGAAATGAACGTAGATCTATAGAACATAAAAACTTCGTTGCTATCTTGGTGTGTGCCCTTTTTAATATTTACTTCAATTTTTTTCCACTTGGAAACATTCACATTTACACACTATTTGTCTTATTCTTTGCAACTGACATCTATATGTGTATAATTCGCCGTCTTTCTCGAATATATCATTTCAATCGAACACTGCAACGATCTTGAAGCTGTCCTCGCTGCGATCCACTGTCGTCATGGTCGTTCTGTATGCAAATGACACGAACTCAGAAAAAGTCAATTTCAGATCCCGTTGTCTTCCGCTGGAAATGCAAAATAGTGGAACCAGAAAGCCTATCCCAATCACAGTGAAGGACCAGCAGCAGCAGGTACCCCGAAAAGCATAATTCTTCCCTTCCGTTCAGCCCAAGCAAAGCGACGTAAGACTATAAACGATTTATGAATGGAAAACGGGGAACGTCGGACCTTACGGGTGAAACCGGAGCAGCACACGAGGGCTGGTTTGTGTACTGGGTTTCAATTTATAGCTCATTAATCACAATTTGAGCGAAAAGGCGCGCTCTCAAGGCGGCTTCGTTTTCCCACCGCCACTGCGTCGTGAACGTTTTGTGAATGTTGGCGATCCTCAATTCCGATTCTACCTTGCGCGCACCGTCGCTCAATCGATCTCGGCGCGATGCTTGGCTTGTGTTTAACATGATTATTGTTTTTCTATAATAATATTTTCTTCCCCGCACACACCCGGCATCTTCTCACATCGCGAGCCGATAAAGCCATTAATCCTGATCCCGAAGGTTTCCTTTCGATGCTCACTGCCTGGCTGCCCGAGCTCGACCTTACCGATCGTCGACCGGTTCACGTACGATCGACAGGCCGGCGATGGAAAGGCGACTCGGTTCAAACTCTCGGCAACGAGCCGCACCACGATCGATACGGCCGGCATGGAAAACATTTATATTAAATAAATTAAACAGTATTGATTTCTCGGTTAATTTTTGCCGGCACTTCAGGCCTGTCCGCAAACGTGCAAGGCTAAATCATGTGTGGGTTTTTCAAAGCGACCGCCCTCCTCGCCACTGCCTTTGACGCCCTGCGTTACACCACACCCCGTCGGCTTCCATGCCGTTGTGTCGGAGCTCAAACGAAGCCGCCGAAGAGCGGATGTTTTGCGGCTGTAATATTTAGTTGTCGAACGTAGCTCCGACTGATCTGCTCCGTCCCGACCGATCTGACCGATGGTACCGTGCATAATTGAGGAACCGCCCGACCGACCGACCGACGTTCCAGCGGAAGCAAACGGAGGCTGCTCAATTGTTAATCACTGGTGCGCCATGGTGCGCTATCGTCCTGCGCAGATCTTTAGCGCATCAAGCACGAAGGGCTCCGTTGCGTACTGGGCCGCGTCTGAACGGCGAACGCAAAAAAAAAACAATACCTTTTCTTCGCCGTACGAATCGATCAGCGACGGTCTTCCACACGCGTTCGCAGTCGGCGAATCATATGCAAATCTTCAGCAAATATAGACATCTATAGAGATGCTTGCTTCCACGTCCGCCCGTCCAGCATCGCGTCGGTACCTTTCCCGCCAATACAGGGGATACAGATTTCCTCGTGTCACTAACGTTGTGTTTGGGTGAACGGGGTCCCACGAGGGGGGATGGTGGTGAGTGGTTGCGCGCGTATTAGTAGAACAAAACACGGCCGGTGCACGATGGCATAATGCATTCGCTAAAAACAATGCAAAAGCCATCGACAACATCAAACGACAACATCCTCGAAGACCGAAGCACTGCGGGTAGCGTTGGAAGGGAGGTATTTCGGAAGAAATAAAGTTGGTCTTTTGTTGTCTCATGCGTCCCAGAGCAACAAAGTGGTCTGTGGTGTATGTTTTGGAAACCCGCTTTTCGCGAATTTATTACATACTTCGATAGTTTGATCGAGGTACGACGCCTGTACGAGACGCGTGTATCTATTGAATACATTATAATGTTTTAGGTTGGGATTTATTGTATCGCTGAACAACCAATTGATTTATTTGCTTATATTACTGCATTTGAGATCCTTTAAGATACTTACTTTTATGGCAAAGTAATTTTATGAAAACAAAGCGGTACCAGTGTTTAAGTTTTTGAAAGCAATTGTCTCATAAATTGTATAATAAATCACGTATAGTTGTGATTCGATAGGTCAATTTCTATTTCAAATTCAATTTCACACATTGACGTAGTCGGAAATGTTTAGACACAAATCATTTTATGCAGGACGAATATCTATAGATAATTCATATGTTCATTGATTCAAAGATAACTATTTTTTCATTAATAAGTCGAGTTGTTGAGTTAAAACATTGTTACAATTTGCAAATTTTCAATAATTTTTTATTTTTTCGGAATAGCCTGATAATATTATTGGCATATTTTTATTGATTTTCCAACAGAATTTATCATGACATTTTTATTATATTTTGGTAAATACTTAATAAGCGACTGAATAATAAGTTGTGGCTTAAAAAATACAAGTTTTGAAATAAATAAAACAACACTCTTACGCTTGACTCATGTTTTCAAATGTCGAATGTTTTTAAATTTCATAATATAAATGAGTCTTTCAATTTTAAATACATTATTTTATTTGTTTCGTGTATTTTTATCATAACTTATATATGTCCATATTTGACAAAAGCTTCTATATGCTGTATATAGTGCTTTTCGCAAGTTCGCTAGGATTGCAGAAGATGTTGACAGGAACATTTATGGAAATTAATTGATTGACTTGTGATTTTATGTTAGTCTAAATATTTCGTCTATGTTTCGTGTTTATTATTCTGTATAGTCTATATTTCGTATTTCTTACTAACCATCGCTACTTAGCTGTTCTGTTCAATGAAATCAATATGTGGAATGACTTACACGTTTCCCATCTTTATCAACTCCACGGCTATCATCTTTAAAACGATGTTTAAAACCGGTTCAAAAGAGCACACTGAATAATAAGCTTATTTACCGAAACGATTAACGATTAACACTTTGCGCGGTGTTTGATTATTAATTGTTTGAAAATCTTCATATACCGTCGTACACTCGTGCGCAGCGAACAATATTATTGAGGAGGAGCAAAGCACACACACACACACTCTGTCCAAATGTCCGTCTCTAGATTGCCGAAGCCAAGGCGGCGTTTATTGTATGTTGCGCCGAAGTGCTTCGTGTACAAACAATCGGCAAAACCCCTTTCTTCATGCCGAGCAAACACCGGTCGAGTGGACGTGGAAGGGTAGCCACAGGGTAAGTGGATTTTTGACCATTTTCGGGCCTCAGGTTCCTTACACCTGCTGCGGCTTGTCGACAGGGATCGCGACTGCAGAAGCAGTGGACGGTTGGTGCTCCTTACCACTAACCTCGCTTCAAGTTGGCAGGGAGATGAAAATGAACCTACCGATACAGCACGCCGTCCTGCTTTCGGGGGGTTTTTGAAGGATGTGTCCCGTTTGTCGGTAATAATGACAAATTTTGCCTCTCCAAACACCCGAAACACCGAAATCGAAGATGTTTGATGCCGCAGCGAAACCACCTTCGGTGCGTACGGGATGCACGGTACCGTGAAGAAGTTGTTCCTAATGAGTGGACGCGGTTTAAGTGTTTGTTTGCGAGCGGCAAATAGTAAGCAATATAATGCAGCGCGGTAAATTGAACACCACGCTGGAACGAGCAGGGGCTACAGTGAGATGGATTAACGTTTTTCCATTCGAAATGAAAACTCGAACGGGTATCAGGCAGGATCGAAGCAGTTTTATTTGAGTGCATGTGTGTTCGGTTCTTTAGCGGAAGCGCATTGCGTGGATTCCGCATAAATCCAATATCCTTTGAGAGTATCGGAAAGGTGCGCTCGTACGGTGTGAAGGACAACAAATGTGGACTTTGTTTCTGCGCCCCACATGAAACACGGAACGGAAATTAAGTTCAGCCGAGTCGAATCCCGTTGTGTGCCACTCGCAGATTAGCGTTTCGATTTATGCCCTTTTTTCGCTGCAGCTCCAGATATTGCCGTTGATGAATTTACGATTGATGATTTTTGGAAAAATCTCTTTTGCCATGAACCAGCTGCAGGAACGGGGCGACGTTCGATCGTACGCACAAGGAAATGAAATTTGCATGCAAATGGAAATAAAGAAGGGTTTTTGTAAAACGAATCGAATTTTTATGCAATGAATGTATCACTTCAGCCGGTGTTGTCTGATCTTTAACGTTCTAAATAAATAGTTGATTTTTTTTAATGGAAGAATGAAAGACCAAATAGAATTCTCCAGCTCGCTCGCAATCGTTTCGATGCTGAAATATTATGTATTTTTTAGTTTTTTCCTCCTTTGACATAGCTCGTGAACTGTCGCGAAACATTCCGGCTTGACAACATTGTTATGATCAATCAAGAAGGATACTCATTCAATCATTACCGTTTCGTTGTTCATTCGGTTCACTACACGGCAGCATCGCTGCTCAGACACCGACGTAGCGTGTAATTCGAAAACCAATCCGATTATTGCCGGTTGGTCGCCACATTATCGTATCGTCTCCTACGAGCTGAACCCACCACCACCACCAATCGATATCCGTTCCCCGGGAGGGGCGTGCACGAGTGTATGAAGTGATAATTGCATTTCGCTTCCGTTTTTGCAGTGCAACCGCAGGCTTGCCCGGTCTCAACCTCAACCGCCCAATGCCATCGCCCGGGGCAAACTGAAATTAAAATCTCATTTCATCCAACGGCCGTCCCTGTGCGCTGCTGCATTTCGGTTTTTGTTTAGCGACGTTTGCGCGATTCGAACGGCAACGGGAAGCATGAACAGCGGAACGCAAATAAATTACACTTTTTATTAATTCGCAATTGATTGCGATAATTCACGCGGCTCTATTGGCAGTCGATGCCAAAACGACGACGACAAGACGATGGGAAAAATGAGCGATCGGCACGAGTAACTTATTTCAGCGCTTGGTTCCTGCTTAGTCACATTTCGATCGGTCGGTGATCTTCAAATGGAGATTTTTGTTTTTGCCGTCTCGAAAGTGTTCGATTTTACTCAGTCATCGTCGGTCTGGCGGTGGCCGTAGTTTGAAACACAGGGTCAGAGTATTGTTTTCGTTAAGATTGTGAGCAATGAGCAGGAATGCTTAAGCGTTGGATGAACTATCAGAGATTGTATCAGGAAGGAATGTGGCTATTTGTTTGTAATTTGTATAGCAATAGTCATCACCTGGGCAGGCGCAATGGGTGGTCTGACTTAAATGTTTGACCTTTTCTCGGCCGATTTCGGTAAACATAAAGTATGCCTTTGTTTTTGTCAAACGTCACTGTTCAATGTATCGACAATTGGCCAGAGTTGGTACAAATGAGTTGCTACCTTCCATAGAAGGGCTAATCTGACTTAAGTTGGGGAAGATCTGACTTGAGCTTGAGAAGCTTGAGATGATTATATAAAATCATTACCATATTTTTCAATTCACATTTTCAACAGGACAATGCATCAACAGTTTATCTTAGCAAAACATAACAAACATCAGATGCAGCTCTCCGAAAAGTGGCGATAGATCTGAACCCATTGAGCATGTTCAGATTTTTATTGCATAAATCCCACGCAGTCTACCATCCGGCCGTTTGTCTTTCTAACACAATTTCTTCCCTCACAACTCAACCGTTATCGATAAATCAAGCCCACATAGCGATTGACAACTGACAAATGCACTTCTTAAACGCACCGAGCGTTTCACCGGTTTCCGAT
>JXXA01013981.1:0-15798 GCA_000956255.1 Anopheles punctulatus
AAAAGTTATTTTTACTTATTTATTTCTATTTATTTATTATTATTTTATAGACGTTCTTTATAATTATCACGTCAAGGTTGCAGATTTTATGGTACAAATCATATGACTTTGATGAGCAACGACGATAGTGGCAACGATTACGAGAACGAGCATCGGAATCATCCATTTCCTGGGTAAACATTGGTTTCGCACGCTGGCCGCGAATCCTCATCAGCGAATGGTGCGAAGCGAAAATGGCGCTTCGATTTGTGTGCATTTGCATAATGAACGGGGCCATTTATTTGGCCGGTCCGTTGCCATCGTCGTTCATCAAGTTGTGTTTGCTTTTGCAGCCAATTTTGCATTAGCCCATCACGAAACCCGAGGAGGTAATGCACAAAGTCAAATCGCACCAGGGTTATGGTAATGGTTCCATGTTTCGACTCTCACAAGTGTGTGCAGAATCTCTCGAACGGAGCGACTTTCAAAAGTGCTAAAATAGGTGACGAAACCAAAAACCCCGAAGTGAAGGGTTTAATTTCATGCACCACTAAGTTTCTATTGATTCAATTAAATCTAATCTGCTACTTAGCAGAAGATTCATTTCACTCGGCACCAGTTCAAACGAGATGCATCTGGGTGTTGAATTCCCTAAGGATTTTGCAGCGATGCAAAAGTGCGCGAGTGCCGACGCTTCCTGGCTTTAAGTGCAAATGCAAATCATCTTAAAAGCTTTCATGATCGTTGGGTGAGAAGGTGAGTAAATTTTATGGAATGGCGATTGTGCCAGCTGTTAATTTCTTACAGAGAAAGTTTGTTTCTGGAGTATAGAGTTAGAGCCGAAAGTAAATTGAAGAAAATGGCAGGAAATCTTGCTTTAGCTCATCTGTCGGTCAGCACTGTTACATTCCTCTAGAAGAGTTGAACATCTTCAAGAGCACGACGTGAATTTGCAATTAGTGTAAAGCAGTCATTGTGAAGTTAATGAAAAAGGATTTCGTGAAAGCTACTGGGGAATTTGTTTGAAGTTGCCTATTAATTTACTTCTCCTGCTCATCACTTACTCGCTTTTCTAGTGTTTGTTCTACAGTACAACGAACATATTTTGACAGATATTTTAGGAAGTTGCTGATGTGCAGTTATAATTTAATTTCACCCGTTTCCCTACTTTGATACTTTGCTAGCGATTAGTTAGAACTATCGGTTTATGTAGTGCTGATTGCATACTTTCAGGAGCGAATATTTGGTTCTACATAATATAAAATATAAAGTAAACAAGGAATATTTACGACAAATGTAAATCGAAATGGGACTGCATATGCTTTGAACCGAAACGTAGCAAGCAAGACGCTCGATTGTGCAAAACTGCAACTGCGTGTCAGCATTCAATATTGGCAACTTTCTTGTGACGCTTCGAACGACATTTGCTTACGAAACAACCGAACATCATGTACCGTATATTGCTGCTTTCCCGAAACCGACAAACTCACTCATGTCAGGTTCCGCCAACAGATTTCGTTTGGCAGAGGAACTTTGTTTATTCAATCAGTAAAAAAAAAACTCTCCCGCAAGTTTTGTGTGTCTACGGGACCTGTGTGCGCGAAAGATGCTGAATTTGGCTGTTCTCGTACGTACAGAATCGTTTCATAATGGTTTACTACGTTGGGTGTTGAAAAAAAACTTCATTTTAAAATGTTCAAACAAATCGGTTAGAAGAACCAAAGGAAGATAACGATATTAGCTACCGGCCGAAGTCGGTGAGTGCCAAACAATAAGCGTTTTCACCGAGCAATGTGTGTGCTGTAAAGTCTGAGAAGGATCAAACTTTGTCGAAAAACTAATTCATAACGATGTATCGTACAAACTTCACACAAGAAATATTTCTCCAACGCATTCCTACATCAAACCGAAAGCAACAGAAACGAAATTTATTTTCAACACCTCATGAAACAGTTTTTCATTTTTACCAGTTTGTGAGTGAAAAGGTGGAAAGGCTCTATGGCTTTCTTCTGTGCGGTTACGCGAAAACTTCACGCTAAAAACTGTCCAAATAGCCGTGAGCATGACGGCTGACCAGATGACGAATGTTTTTGGTGATTTGTTGTGACGCCGGCCGCAAAAAAGCCGGTGTGTCAAAAAAGTGTCAAAAATGAAACTCAGCAAGAACCAGTGGTCGGGGTTGTCAACAGCAGCTGTATGGAGTATTATTTTAGTTTTTGGATTAATTTTTTTGGCATTTGATTTCCGGCAACACTTTAAACAAATTGGAAATGGAAACTTCTAGTTTGCTAAGGGAAAAATTTGACAATACTTTAACGTTCGACGGCATATTTTATTTATTTTTTAATTCCATTTTTGAATTAGCATTATTCAATGAAATTAAGAGAAGCAAATGAGCTTCCAACTTATGAAATAAACTTTACATCTAAGTAACTTTGTCATAAGAAAGGAAAGTACCAGAACCTCATGAAGAATATTATTTGGAATATTTATGTCTTCGATTTTTTTTTCAAATTTATCAAGAGATAATTTGATATTGTTGCTATTGTGATTGCCAAAAGTCAGAATTCAATTTGACAAGTATTGGCTAGCGAATGCAGCACAAGTGTCTTTTACGTAATGGCGTGCAACAGGAGGGGAGTATCTGTTTCCGAATTACATTAAAATAATCCTGTGATAAACAAACATCAGCGCAGTTTTGATTGGTTGTGTTACACATTTTTTGTCTTCTGTAAATTTTTACAGCGCGTTTCCGGTTGAAAAAGGGAAGCTAAAATGATCCTTTCGCACGCCCTCCGTTTTTCTCTCCGTGAGGCTCAACCTGGAACAATAAATTCCATTTGTTCCGCTTCCGCACCTACGCTTGTTTACATTTCTCTTCGCTCTGTCACGTTGATTTCCCATCTCGATTACAGGTTGCCCCCATTCCGGTGCGGAATTTGCAAACCAATTTGTCTCAAGCACCAAGCGAAGTCATTAATCACCGAGGACGTTACGCGCGGGGCGTGGTATGACTTTTGGGAGCTACAAAGCTTATGATGTGATTAATTTGTTTTCGCTATGTCACGCACCTTCACGCTCGCCGGGTTTTTGTTTCACTTCATAAGAAGCATGCGAGGGTTTGCTGTTTCGCTCGGTGATGGTTGGGAAGGGAATGTTCATGGGAGTGTTTGTCAGTAGAAAAAGAACAGAGGATACAAATGGAGGCTTTTCTATACATTTTTTCAAATACATCGGTTCACATTACAGCTATGTATTATTTGTTGGAACCAACATTAACCAAAGATAAACTATTTGACGTATTTCTTTTCAGTAAGATTATCACCTTTATAACTATAATCTAGAAGAAGGAGTTTGTTATCATGTAGAAAGATTATGTAATTCAACTATTCGTTTGGTTTGTGTCATGCTACCTTTTAGTAAGAAAACAGTCTTTGCTTGTGTAAGTTAAGGTTTGGCACCAAGTTACGACTCGTTAGATTCTGTTCAAAGTGCATCTTCCAGCTCTAAAGTTTTGTCCTTGAAATTTAACAAACCTGCGTCGGAAATCCAACTTTTGCGAAATACTCGAAGAAATCATGCATCCTTACGAGACAGTTCACCTTGTCTTGTACAATTCTGGTTTTATAGTAGGTATTTGAACTCTTTAGGAGCAACTAAAGGCCCTCAACAATGAGTAGTAGCTCTTTCTTACTAAGGGACATCTCTTATGATGAAGGCAATCTCTGAACCAAATTAACCTTTTCCTTCTTCACACTGGTAAGCGCTTACTACGGTTACTATGCTTGAATCGTCGAATAGTGCTTTTGAAAGAAAGAAAGGGAAGAAAGAAGAAAGAGAAAAATAGAAGCAACCAACGTCCAAACACGTACATAATAGAACATAAAGAAAGACGAACCGACGACCAGGAAAGTTTGAAAGTTTGTCTTTAAGTGGAACTACTGATGGTGCTGGTTATTATGACTTTTGCGTCCGGCAGCTAACGTTGCGCCGTGTAAATCATGTTTCCTTTCGATAGAAGCAACAGTTTCCCATTTGCAGCCAATCCGGCATCCCTCGTCACTAACCACGACTAATGATGTAAGCTGACTGTAGCCGTCCTTCCTGGAAGCAGTCGTGATGTGTGGACAGGTTGTGGTTTCTCGGTGGTAAGACAAACTTCAGCATTTGACCTGTGACATTCGATAAGATTGTTTTGATATCAAACTGCTTTGCTATGATTCTATGAAATATTAGAAAAAAAGATGTTTCTCTATTTTCCTTATACCAACGAATAAAAGATACTGACATTTTGTTGATAAGCTGCTTTCCGACGAAAAACGAGTATGTCGGAGAAATATTTTTTAAGATTACCCAAGAAAAGTTTGCACTTACTAGCACAACCAAGCAAGTCTTACTGAATAATTCAAATTTCAAGAGAATTCAACACAAAATATGGTTTGAAAATTCTCAGTTTACGCTACCGAACATTCCAAGGAGTAGCAACTGACTAAATTCAATTCCAGTGTGGTTGTTGTTTCACACTGTTTACTTTGCGTTGCCGGTTGGGGGAAATTATTCAAACTCACTGGAACCAACGCCTTTTGAGCACCTTCACCTGTAGGTTTCAAAGCCCGCCCAAAGCTTTGAAGTGATTTTAGTGGGTTTGATTCGGTTACACTGTTATATGTCCTGAAATTCAATAGTTTTCCACCGAGACCATAGGTTGAGATCACAAATGAGGTCGCTTTGGTGGAAAGAGTAACAAAGATTAATTATTCATCGGTAAATCAAACGAATACTGTCTTTGCGTCAATGTTGTCAGAGAGCGTTTCTTTTTATGGAGTGAATTATTTAACATTGAGCTGAATAAATTTCTATCGTTGACAAAGACGTAAAAAGAGACGGGTTGTGAAACGAGCCGATTCAACATTGAATCAAAAACCACGAGACAACAAAGTATTAAGTGTAATGAAAACTAAACCAAGATTTTGAAAACGTATGCTCTACACTTTTTGCTTTAAAGCATTTTGATTTAAAACAATATAACAAAAAACCTACCGTTTTTTTATTGCCAGTAACCTTGACGAAAATAAAGCTGAATCTGGATGAAAGGTGGTTCAGAAGTTTTTATTTTATTTATTCCTCACAACCTCGCGGAAGATCCATGCATCGATACATGCACAGGAATTCGCTGTTCGCAAACAAACTGCTTTCATGACGGTGTTGCATTGTGTGCGCAACTCTTCCCCTCGGGGCCGGAGAAGTTGGTATAGATGAAACGAAACAAAACGGTAATGGCTCGGTAGGATGGGTATGGAAGCAGAGCTGAACAACAGAAGAAATGAACATGTTTGGCAGAGTTCACATTTTTCCCCACCAAAAGCCTAGGGCATTCACCGTATGCAAGCCACAACTTTCATCCCTTTGAAGAAACGGAGTGGCGGTTTTTAATCCAGTTTTTCCTGTCTGTGTTTGGCGGTAAGACAGTTAAAATTAAAGAGTATAAGCAAATGTAGACTTATGTATGCATATAAAGAATATGTTGATTTTTGGCCTGTGTCTCTGAAATGTGTCATATTTTTATGTATGACGTAATACGCTGACGCTTTGTTTGAGCAACGCCATCTCTTGGTGGGTAACGCAATCATGTTGAATATTTTCAGTCAATTTATTTTATTTGAATTTTATCTTTTTGTTATCCTTCCAGGTTATTACATACGTTAATAAAAATCAATCTGGCTGCTTCTAGTAGTTTCTTGTTACTTAAAGCACCATGAATTTATCGAAAATTATCCTTTAACTGAATAGTGCCAACCAAATTTCTTCTTCTAACTTAAACTGTCTTTCAAACTGTAAACATGACTAAGAAAATTAAAACAAATCGTACACCAGTATCTAACGAATCTTCTTCGCTATTCATTTCGTTCGTTACCTTCTAAAGCACGCGATACGATGTGGAAAGCGATTGTTTGTTGATTAGTTTCGTGACTATCGGGGCGGTGAAAATACGTTTTTAATTTTGGTCACGCTTCAGGCCCGGTGAAGTGTTTGATAGATAAGCTTGAGTGAGGCAGTCAGCCAACTAGGGTTAGTATCCTACCGGGTTTGAGATCCCTAAAATAGTGTTACATAACCAAAACAGGACATTTGGAGAAGCAGTTTAGTTTCGGGTTGACATTTTGCAACATCCAGTTTGAAAGCTCCACTCCACTGTCACCTGTTAGGTGTATCACTCATCGCTTTCATTTCGATAAAACCATTCTCAGATGGATACTTGCCACTTATGCAACAGGACTACAGCAGGAATGAAAGGCCTCGAACGAAATGATGATCGGGTGTATTTTTTCATCACCACCATACCGACACCAGCTGTGTGCATTTCGTACATTTCGGTAATGAAATTCGTACCCAGCTCACCTGCCGCAAAGCCTGCGAGAGAGATTCGTCCGGCTGAAGATAGATGCATGTTTGTTTTTTTTTTTATTTCGGAATATGTAATTTTTCATCACACAAGAAAACCACACGAACGCTTGAGCACATTTGCATTCTACTGCATAGCCTGCCTGAGTTTTTTGTTTCGTCCCCAAACGCCGACTGAAAAATGCTAACGACAAGCGTGGGGGCTTTGCGGTAACACCTTCTGTACGCAGCGAATATTTTTTCAACCGTCAGGCGAGACCGAACCAGACCAAAAATGACGAAAAACTGGAATGGAATTGGAGCAGGTTTCCTACGCGGCAATGCAACGAAACAGTTGTGCTCCACTGGATCATCGTTAGCGATAACGTTCGGGCGTTTGTTTGTGCACTTTTTGTGTGGTTTTCAATTTTGAATTTTCTTGCACATTGAAAGTGAAAGTAGCAAAGCGACGCGATCGTTGTGAAGTTTGCTTGCAATTCCGTCTTTTTGAGTCGCTCAAGCAAAATAAAAAAAACTATACATATGAACTATTCGAAAATTCCTTAAACTAGAAAAACATCTTTAAAATTATTTAGCGTTTACAGCATTTTATAATGTTTTTAAATCATGATTTTTAAAAATATGTATGTTATTATATTTTAATTATGTTGACATTATATTTCTTTGTTTTTTTAATACCAATCAAAACATAAAAAACAAACAAACAGAGAACTAAGCAACTAAAGCTTAAGCCGATTAATTACAATAGTGGTCCATTTATTTCAATCATTTAAAATATGTTGCTAAACGCAAAACAGCATAAAAATCATGCTGGTAGAGATAATCGATTAGTGACCATCGGACAAGTTTTGTACAAATAATTTGTTGAGCATCATTTTTCGCACATTAATTGCACGGATTGAAAGTTTTTAGAAGCTTTTATTTGATCTTTTTTTAAACCGCTTTTGTTGGAAATTCCATACCGAGCCAGTTTATTACCTTACCGTGCCATTTCAGCATGCAATATTTTTTTATCCATCCAACCGAGCAATTAATCATCAAACAAACGCCCATCAATTGTGTTGGAAATAGAAAGCAAAAACCAGAATCCCCCTCTCGTCGTAATAAACCGACGCCCGAGCTGTACAATATAGTTCGAAGCTACGGGGTTCAGTTTTTATGGCGTTAATCCACTAAAGCAACGCTAGTTGTGGGGTGGTTGTTTGCGCGAATTGGAATGTGGTTGTAACTGCGGGTTACTAAGGCTACACAACCACGCAACTAATTGCATATTTGTTAGTGTGTTTGGAACAAGTGTTCCGTCACGTGTGTGCAGCTCACACTGGAGCGTAAAAAAGGCCATCGAAATTGTTGAAGGTATAGTTTCAAGTGTGATTTTACCAAAACAAACAAAAACAAAAACTGCTGCGACAAACAGCTTAACTTCATTAGATCATAATTTTGCAATCCAGGTCTTTTGATAGCACACGCTACTTTCGAATGCAAAATGTATAACAAATAAATAAAAAAACGTAATAGATCAGATACATCGCAGCGTGGACTTGTGGTAGCGTCGATTTTTTAAATGATATAAAAATTTGCATGAAATTCTCCGAACATACATCATATTATTTAGCAGTGATATGTGATACCAATTAGTTTGTTCTCAATATTTTGTGTAACTACATCGTGGAGGGTAGGGTAACCATATTTCAATACATTTTTGAAACTTTTTTTTTAAAGAAGTGTTGTTATAAAAGTAATTAATTGAATGTTTCGAAATTTCTTTGTTTTTTACTGTTTTTTCCGTTTCAGTTTTTCACAGGAACGCGTGATCCATGAGCTATTAATTAAGCACGTTTTTCACGCGGCATGCATTCAAGTGGAAGTTAGCAAACAGACAGTTGAACGATTGAAGTCGATTGAATATGCAATGAGCCTTGGATAATCATAGTCTTAAATGAAGAATGAGCCGGAAGCAGCAGATGAATAGTCATCGATCGATTATCTGTGGCGGTGACGAAATATTTAACATTGCGGTCGACTCGCTTCAACCTTCAATTTGAAGATAATTAGTTGCGTGACGTCATTCATTAATTCATTTCGAAATTTGCAAATCAGATTACGTAAACGTTTTACACGACCAAGAAAGTCGTCTATGATCGTGTGGGGTTTAAGGATAGAGTATGGAAAAGCTTAACCATTTTGAACGAAGCTTTGGGCTGAGCAAAAAAAAATGAAGGAAGTATTCGTGTGTTTGTGTGTGTATTTGTTAACCATTGTTTGCAGATATATGATGTCTATTATGTCAGTTGTTTATTCCAGGGATTATTATATTCAAAATATTGTTTATTCTAGTTGGTTTGTTTGGTTTACTCTGAAGATTATTGCAACAGTTTTTCTTCTAATATATATTTTTCAATTTAATGGTTGTAAAAACATATTAAATTATTCAATTATGTTCATTCCTGGTTCAAAAAAGCTCATTCCCATTGTTCTGAGCCCATCCATAAGTGAATCCGGGTCGTATCTTTCATTTATCCAACCTGTGGTGTAGTTCATGAGATGGCAAACAATGGCTAACATGGCAGAAAACCATGTCAACGTGCCAGTTGAGCCATTTGCTATTCCGAAAGGCCGAAAGAACACGAAGATAGCTTCACCGTTCGCCAAACGCTCATATATTATTGTGACCTCAGCTGGCTTGGGTTTTGGGACGTTCGCTTCGGTTACTTTGGACAACCGGTGCCGTCGTCGGTGCTCCGTTCCCTTTCTGTTCCGCTCTCGGTGCGGGTGTTGGGAATGTGCCAAGTTTTGCCAATGGAAGGTGGACAATGGATGGCCGTGGTGTCGTGCTTTAAATCGACCCCGATCATGGTTTGTAAGTATCGCAACGAAAATCAATATCTTGCATCGTAACGTTGTACCGCAGATGAAGAAAATATTGCATTTCCAAGATCCCATGTATAAGTACGTATTTGTGTATCGATGATATCAAATCTGTTTTCTTTTTTATTGGAATGTTGGTTTTTATATTTCATTACAAAATTGTATCAGTTTTTCGCTCCATTCAAGGGAAATCAATTTTATATTGATTGCTTACTTCAATCAGATTCCTATTTTTCCTCTATCTAGTCCCTCATCAAAGTAATAAACCCCGAGGGAAACAGTTTTCCGTTTGGTGAGACAATCCATTTTATTATAAAATAATTGAATACATAGTCGAAACAATTTTATGTCCAATTCGTTGTCATTTAAATTTAATATTGCACTATCGGTTTCCTATAAGCTGCATATACACAGTAAAAATATTTCACATTAAACATTGTGCTTTCTGACATCAAGAGCGGTAAACAAGCAATGCTCTCGCAATTTGACGAGGAATACCAATTTTAGATTCGTCTACTCCAGATATACGAAGACTGCTTTGAAAAAAATACAAAAAATAATTATAAATCTGAAAGGGCATTCAAAACTCTTCTTTCATCTTTTGCTTTTATAAATACTCCTCTAGATATGATTGACGAGAGTTAGAAAGGTTTTTTTTTCGCAGGAGAAAAACGCCTGCCGATTGGAATAAATACATAAAAAAATAAAATAGGAACAATTTCCGATCGTAACTGTGATGAATGTCATGAAAATAAAAGATAAATGTTTACTGTTTCACTGTGTACAATTTAATTAAAGCATTAGTGCCGGATTGCTTGCGGTAGCTTGATGTTCACGTTCGTTATAGACAATTTGCCACCGATAATTGCGGTGATTACGACTAAACACCGAATATCCATTTCCGGTAGCACTGGCAAGGGGTCAAGAGTGCGCTGGTCGGTCATTTGCATAGTTAATGATGATGGCAAAATAAATAGTTGATCAGTTGCCTCGTCACGTTAGCTGGACGTGTGTGTTTTGATTTGTTTTGACAAGATGGATTGGATGGGAGACGAATGTTCGAATATGTCAAAACATTATTAGATTAGATTAGATTAGATCAATCTATCAATCTAAGAGTCACATTTTGTAAGGCATGATATGATGTAATAATGTTTCATTTTAGCACACGTTTTTGTCCACAGAAATAAGCTGGTTAAATCAGTTTTAACCATAAAATACATGTTAAGAGCGTAAACGTAATAAGGGATACTGCAATAAAATGTACTCGAATCGATTTTGATATCATACGTTGCCACCATAAGCTTTCATTTTGCTGAAAAATAAACTTCTCAGTCATTGAACTGCTATAAACTTCTTTTTAAGAATTGATAAGTGTATTATGCGTGACGATTAGACCAAAGATATCAAGAACATAACCTAAATTACAATAGTTTGCTCTGTCCGACGCCATACCGACGATCTGCACGATTAGCCTCGAATATATTGGATGGCATGCACAAGCTCTTCGTTTGCTTGCCCGAGGAAAAAACGTCCCACTCTCTGGCGCCACATTTCGAATCGTTAACGGAAGCCAGCCGGCGCAGATGGAAAGCCCCAGCATGGGTAAGAAACAATGCTGAGCCATCAAACATATTTAAGAGCTTTGCCGATGCCATGACCTGGATGATGTCCAACGAGCCGAACCTTACCGAAACAGGCAAGATTTTGGGCCGATTGGGCCGCATATCCCATTCGGCGCCAAAGAAAAAACAGTTCCTCCGCGCCAGACAGCTTGGCACCAGCCGAATGGGTATGATATCATCCGAATGGATACAGTGCTTTTTCATTAGTATTCCTCTGGTGCGTCATGGATTTCGGCTGAGAGGCACC
This sequence comes from Anopheles punctulatus, assembly GCA_000956255.1. Lineage (NCBI taxonomy): Eukaryota > Metazoa > Arthropoda > Insecta > Diptera > Culicidae > Anopheles > Anopheles punctulatus. The sequence continues at coordinate 11,122 of JXXA01013981.1, forward strand.
AGTTTCGGTGACCAATCAAGCGCTGGCGCTTCAGGGGAAACAAATGCAAACGATTATCTTCGTTCAGATTTTGTGTGCTCGAGTCTAGCTTGACGGACTGATATTGTGAAGCTCGCGCTCACATATATGAAATGCATTTTTCATCCTCAATTCGGTAAGTGAATATTATTTAGTGTCTTTAAGTGGGAAAAATAAACCCACACAAAAAGCAATTTATTTCCTCACCAATAAATTACAGTACAACGTTCTAAACACAAGACTCCACCGGTCGGAAGAGATTGAAGAACCTGTCGGTAGGAATTAAATGGAATCGCAAACGAGCCCGAACGAACCGGGCATCAATAACATAATCTTCTAGTCTAGCCATTTGTCTGGATTCGGAAATTTGTCTAGAAATCAATCGATATCAATTGTACGCATCGAACCGGGCGGGATATGGTAATCTTGATGATCCGACTGTCTGCCGAGAAAACCCGTACAAAAACCCCTTCATGATTTATTGAATCGATTTGGTTCGTTTGAATTGCTTTTACAATCTTGTCTTTTATTTATAACCGGCATCGAACGACTCGGTGCGGTGAAGAATATATTTGTTTTAAAATTGCAATTTAGTCGTTTTTCGAAACTTTGTGTACGGCCGGAGTATATCTCTACCATCACGTTGGCAGCGTTGCCTCAGTGTTCGAATTAATGCCGATTTCCACAGCAAGTGATTACGGTCGACAATTAACCGGCCGACATCTGTCGGTGACACTCGATTTCCGCGGGCGCGGGAGCGGGGTTTTGTGAATTTGCAAGCCCACACAGTTGGTTTCACCGGAAACCAGTCACTAAAGCCTTTCGCCTCCATTACAGATGCACACACTTTCGGTTGGTTTCGGGTCGATCCGTCGCGACAATGTCGAACATGAATCGGTTTGGCACACGGTTCGCTAAACGCACACGCACGGTGACATTGACAAGAGAATTGCACCGGAAAATTGCAACGCTGCAAAGCGTGTGGACTTAATTTGACCTTGCATAAAGGGAAACGACTGTGCGTGTGCGTTTGTGTTCCGGTAATCCGGTTCGTTTTGTGCAGGATAGCGTAACCGTATCATGTAATATTCCATGACGAATGGTTCCGGTTGTCCATACAAATTTTGGAAATTTTGGACCAGTAAATAATTTGGTCATTATTTTCAAAAGTTTCGAAACACTTGTTCCTTGATGTTGAATAAGTGAAAACTGCACTCACAAGCATTCGACTCCGGAAAGCTCGCGAACAAGCTGAGAAAAGATAGTTTTCCCACCATGAAACCCATGTTTGCCTCCATTCTAGTCCCAGCTGCGTTGACACATTTTTGTAATGAAATTCATCGGCGACGGTTTCGCAGTCCCCGGCAACTGGATCATCCGCAGCGTCACCACCGGAAAGATGGATGCTGCGTGTGAAAGTTTACGAAAGGTTGCCATTTTTCATCGCGTAACTAGAACGGATGGCGAGCATTTGCAACTCACTGCATCATAGCCTTCATCGTCGCGTTTCGAAGTTGTTTTCTACGAAGCTGAAAGATTACATCAATAGCTATGATAATGGTTTTGCAGTGTTATTTTTCAGGGAGAAAAAATACGTCTGCAGTCAACATTTGTTTTTAATAAATAATTAAATTGCGTATAAAAAATACGAGTGACCTGCAATTTTCACTCCACATGTTTTTCCGCACTCGAGGCAAATAGTTATCGAACCGAACCCATTTCCTGCGATTGTGCCATTGCGATTGTTTTTTTTTTTAATACACACATTTACCAACTGGTCAAAGCGCTTGGTCACTGTTTTGTTTATAATTAGCAACATGTTTGCGCGAGTTTTTTTTTCATTTAATGGAAATGACAGCATGCATGTGAAAACTCCCGGCATTCCCGGCAGTGAAATTCGACTCGTTTTACGAAATAGTTGGACTGCAATCAGAGCTTAGACAAATATATGTATATACAAAAAAATAGAAATTTGTGAAATATTTAGAACAAAACGAAAAAAACAAGCCTTTCGTAAAAGTTCTTCCCACACACAAACCATACAAACGCCCTACCCATGCTTGAGAGGCAATTCAGCTTTCTACAGCTATAAGTATCTTGCCACACTCACTCCACCGAAAGACGTTCCCACCAGCACCACACATTTGTTTGTGTGTTGGTGTGGCTTTGCGGTTTTCTTCATTTCAAACCATCCTGTTCCGGAGCCGGAGATCGTTTCCGGACGGCTCTACACGAGACGTCGCTGCACGGTGATTGCGCAGCCGGGGTAGGTTTGAAACAGGAAGATGATTAAAAAAATTATGACCGTAACGAAAGTGAAAATTGGTGCCCGTGTGCTTGCGCACTTGGTTCCGGTCTTTTATGAGTACGTTTGTCGGAGGAGCTGGTGGAAGCAGTACACTTGTGCTTTGCAACTGTATCGTCTGTTGAATTTCTCGTGCATTCTACTGCTCAACACAAACGATGGAGATGTAATAAAATTCATCTGGTGCCAGCTCCATGGCGGAGGAATGAATTGAGTCACCGGCGTAAAAAATTAACTCAAATTTCCATCAATTTCAGCGTTGTTATACGGCACTGTAAGCAGCATGGGACTGGTACCGTGCAGTAATTAGAAAAATATTTTCATTTCTGAAATGTTGACACATACGAAACATTACATTCGTGCCGGGATGTTTATTTTTATTAAATATAGTTGATTCAATTATAATTAATATTATGTTGCAATGTAGTTGGAATGTTTATTTTCTTCTCAAACCGAACTCCTACTCTCGGCGCAACTACAAGGCCGTGATTAAAAATTGATTAATCCCTCAAGTGCTCGTCGTAAGCAGTGACAAGCGTGAGTAGTTACGTAATTAAATTGCGCTTTCGTTGGAAAAAGTCGTCGAAATTGTAATCACGTGGGACGCGGGAATGCTATAATTGGCGACAGGCTCATAAACGAACAAGAGTTTGATGTATGTAATATTAATATTGATAAATCAGGGCTGATTTTATGTGAGGAGATTCGAACGTTTGGAAGGATGTTCATAGGATTCGTATTGTAATTTTTATGTGCCGACCACATATACACTCTTTTTGCTGCCCGAAAAGCACCAATGCATAAAATAGTTCATCCATGCAATAAAAATAATCAGCTCCTTCGAAAGTTGAACTGAAAAACTAACTGCTGCTGCTAACATAACAAAAAAAAATCACATTTCGTGAGAATCGGCTATCATTAAACTTTTGTGCCCGTGAACTCGTGCCGTGCGAACCAGGTATCAATCTGGCATCAGGCAGAGTGCGACCGGTCTGCGATCGACGTACGAAATATTTCTAGTTTCGAGCAGACGAACATGTTTCGAGCCAGCAACGTAGAACCACCAGCACGGTTGGTTTGTGGTTTTAAAATACGCGACAGAAAATTCTCTATTTTCTGTCTTCGGGGGAAGAGTGAGCGGGGAAAGTTGCACTGTTTCCGCTTCCGGTTTAAACTTTCACCTTATTGGATACTTACTTTCATCGAACCGAACTTTGGTAAACTGTTCGCACTACTTGAGATTTCGTCGCAAAAGCCATTTTAGTAGCCAGAAAAAAACACACACAGAACAGATTTTACTTGGGCAATTGGGTGGAGATTTTGCACCGCTTGCTTGGAGGTGGGCGCCCCTCCCCCGCCCCAAAAAGAAACGCCAACTTTGCCCGTTAATCGTGCATGACTGTGCCAACGCAGTGATCGCCCAGGAGCCGAGGGTTGTTATCGTAAATTTTTACTTTCCATCTCGTCTCATTTTTCTTGCTCCAGCACTTCAAGCACCAGCAGCGGCGATGGTTATTTCGTTTCGCGGAGGGAGTGAAAAGTTTTTTTTTACCAGAAGCGTGTTTTCGCGCGTTTGGTGATGCATCCTGCTTTGGTCGGTGCTGGTGCGCACGGCAGATAGCGAAGAAAAAGCTGTGAAAAATGTGGAACAAAGTATTCGAGTGAAAAGATTTTCTTTTTTTGCCATTCGTGGTAGATTCGTAATTGTTGAGACATTCTTATGAGCGGAAACTTGCCTCCCCCACCCCCCCTTTTGCCCCACCAGTGTGGAGGATTATTTACGCGATTTATTTACCATAACATCGGTGAGGTGTTGAGGTGTTGTGCAAGCAACCATAAAACCACGAAGCAAGTTCGTTCAAACGGATTTTTAAAACGTTTCGCCACAAAAAAGGGGTGCTCTGCGTTTACTGTCACTGCCATGGGCAAATGGTAAGCAACGGCGCTAGCAACGCGGTTTACATTGTGCTTCGGGCAACTTTTCGCGCACGTTTTCCTTGCGAAAATGTAAACTACTCCGCACGGTGCACCACGTTTCATTGTGTGCGCTCGCTAAACAAAAGTGCACTACCGGTGCAAAGCGAGTCACATTTCTCATTTTGAATGGGTTTCTTCCTCTTACACACTCTATCTTTCTCTTACTCTCTCGGAGGCATGAGTGAGTTAGTGAGTAACGAACAAAAGCATACAAATCTTGTCATCGCATTTTTGTATGGAACGAGCCAGCGTTAGTTTGATATTTATCAACGTCTCTCACGAAAGATTATTGATAGGGTAGTGTTTTTTAAAGTGTCATGCGATACGGTTGATTGTTTCAATGTGACTTAGAAAATAATGAAATGTGTAGTATATGA
>JXXA01013989.1:0-40684 GCA_000956255.1 Anopheles punctulatus
TCCTCCCATCAACAAGAGTACACACTCCATTGAATTGCTTTTCCTCTTTGGTGCACTGTTTCTCGCCACGTTGCGACAGGGTCATTCGTATTTGCTTCGCCTGCGCTCAGGGTCATTTCGCTGGCATCAGCACTGTCATCAACCTGCGACGGCCCTAGTCTAGGGCCTGTTCTCCTCGTTTCGTCCCAGCGTCTGCGAAGCTTTACGAGGCACTGTTATCCAGACAAACAATTGAACAATCAATCGGCGTTTGGCAGACCCTACGGCGGTGGAAATTGTATGCGGCATAGAGCTGACAGTGGGCAGCGAAGATCTAGTCATCCGCGTCGAAGACCTTCCGAAGTTTCAGAGCCAGCCTGTCAATACCTAGATTCGTACAAGTGGTGCTAAAAACATCTCTACACTTGCACGGCAAGTTTTGAGAAAGCTAGCAGTGAAGTTTACGCATCGATCAAGTACTGCCTACATCGGGCAAGCCCACCATGTACTATGTACCGCCCGAGCTGAGTTTGCATCGCTTCGTGCCCAAACCGGATCTGCGAAAGGAGAAAGATTGGAGGCTTGGAAGGTAGCCGCAACAGGAAGAGAGCAGCAAAAAACAAAAAACAAACTAAAGCGGAGCAAATATAATAGGGTTATATAATGCCAGCGGCTGTCGGTTACCACATGGGTTGCCTTCCTTTTCACCAGCTCGCGTCTCGGTAATTTTTGCCGCGCTTCGCTCTCACCCTCCCCGTGTGCCGTGCCTTCGGACGTGTGCAATTTCTGCTGCTACCGGCATTATCGCGGCAGCGTATCGCCGAAGGAAGCAATGAGTTATATGAAAGTAAAAGTTCCGTTTCGGCACGCTCAGTGAGCGAAGTTTTGGGAAGTCATCGCTTCCTGCAAACCTGCCTGCCGATGACATAAGCTTGGCGGATATAAATACGAAAACTAATTATCTTTTTTGTTTAATTTTTGTGTTTTTTGTTGTTGTTGTTGTAACGCTGCACCCGTCCGGTTCGTTAAGTAGTACGTTATATAATGGACTCTTAGGAGGTCCATTCAGATCAGAGTTCGAAACTAATCGGGCAAGTTTTTCGTACACCTAAACCTCTCGAATGCACACGTCGGCCACGTCGCAAGCACTAATCCTTAACGCGGGAAATACTTACAGACGCAGGCGGCTGTTGCCGCGAAGACGATCAAGACGTAGCGGCGCATGGTGGCTCCAAATTCCTGGTTGAAACGGTGGATTGATTGCTGACGTACGCTGGGCTGGTGGAACGCGAAACACTTCCTCGGACCCTTGCCGAATATCCTCCGTAAACACGACTACGCACACGCACGACGGTTTGAGGATCACTTGCCAACGCTTGGTTAGGAGCGCCAAGTCAGGCACTTCCGAGCACTTCAGTCGATTTGAATGGACTATCCGTGTGCAGTTGATAATACGCGCATTTTAGATGAATCCCTCTACGCCACCACAGACCGGCAGAGGGGAAGGCCCCTGGGACGGTGGCGATCGACGGTAAGCAGGATGTGGTAGCGCTTGCCCGTTCACTCCTCAGTCGACGGCTGCTGCTGCTGCTGTTTCGCCTCGATGTTTCGGTCTTTCGTTTGGGGACGGAGTCTTCCGTCTCGGTGGGTTTTCTTTCTCTCTCTCTCTCTCTCTCTCTCTCTCTTTTTCTCTCCCTCGTTTGCGCTTGCGAGTGCTCTATCCCGCACCGACTCGCACACGGCTGCAGTTGGTTAAGCTTTCTCATTTTCGCCGAACCATCATCGCACTACGTTCGCCATGTCATATTCGAAGTGCGTGCTGGAAACGATTTTTTGGAGGGGCGCCCAGGGAAGTCTAGAGTCTGGTGAGAGGAGCAGTAGGGAAGGAAGGCAAGGGTAGGTGGACGGGGGGGGGGGGGGGGTTCGGCGGCAACCTACCAATCCCTAATAGCTCTTGGTAGCTGCGATTTACGCACGGCCAGATCTCGGTCGACATGCAACTGACACGTCAACCGACTCAGGCCGACCGGCTGGTGTCTGGGGAAATAGCGTTGGCTTGCAAGGGCTCGTGTCTGTAGTCGCGCAAGTGCGTCGCCTCGGTGCGTAATGGACGCAAAATGGACCAAACTGGGCAACGCCCATTGGCGAAAGGTGGCCAGGTGGCAAACCATCCGCGCTATCAGGTTCGGGAGCATCAACCTGGATCATGCGCACAGAAATCCACGATCCGGTCCCAGTAACCTTGGTTGTGGCGTGTGCTGCTATCTTGATGCCAGTGCCCATCACCAGCCAGCACTAGAGTTATCAGCACTTCGGTTGACAGATTGGCATGCCGTCAAGGTAACACCTTGGACAGTTGGAGGAAGTGATTTGGTGGCAAGATCCAACCGTAAGCACGGTACTGTTCGCCGTGCACAACTTTCATTTCCGACCTCATGCCACCTGCACGTGTCAGTGCGTAACCGATGGGGCGTAACCGCGGGCTAGTGTCCTTGTCCTGTTCAGCTACTACCAGATCTCGTCAAATGAGCTACGGCAAACAGACTCGGCCGAACTGTGCCGGCTTCAAGTGACATTTACGCATTCACCATTACGCCCAATCCCCGAAAGACCAAACGCAATCGATTCGGGGTTTTCACTGTACCAAAAAAAAATAAAAGCATGAGGCAAGCCGATAGTCATTGCGAAGAGTGCATTTCTCCATCCGCAGCATCATCATCACGGTGGTGATGGATCTTCGGATCATCTGACCGTTGCCGCAAGCGACATCCAAGATGGTTGCGAATGTTGTAAGCGATGCATTGGCCATTTGTCAATACGCGGGCCCGTTTTTTTTTTGTTATTGTTTGTAAAGCTTGAAAAAAATCAAACAATCTGCCTGTGAAGTGGTTGAATGGAGGAATGCGCTGTGGGTGTGATAAATCCACTTTGCTTGCGTTGTGTGTGTTTTTTGGCACGTTTAAATAGCCTTTTTTTTGTGTTGATTGGTGCGTGTTTATACTGAAGAGACGGCAGTAAACGCGATATGTATGGTAATGAGGGGGGTTGCATAAATTATTGATTTGAGCTATACAACGGGTGGATTAGCGGATGGTGACGAACGAGAAACTTCTGGTCGGTGTTTCGTTTGAAGATCGAGCGTATCGAGAATTGGAAACTTTAGAACCGTGCTGGTGTCTTTGTATTCTTTCTTTAATGGCTTTAATGGCCTGCAAATATCTCTTCGGTTAGCATTTAAAGTTTGATACTTGCGGATCGCGATGGTTGCGAAATAGACGAGTTCCAACGCTCATTCTATTCACAGTTCTAATATGTTGTACGATATACGAACGCCAGAAAACAACTAAGCTAGCCAATTTGAAAGTAGGGTTGCGGGAGCTCGTATTGCTATTGCGTGTATTTCCAAGAATTTTCCTGCCTCTACGCTACCCACTCCAGTCGCACCAAAATTTCCAGTCGCGTTACCTAATTTCTACTTCGTGCCACTTGCGTCATAAGTACCGCTACACTCACTGAACCCTTGTCAAAAAGTCGACCACTCCAGAGCTGTCATGTCATGTCAGAGCTGCGCAGCCCAGCCCGAATCGCGATTCGTAACGGGACCCGCCTGATATGGGCCGTTCCCGGTTCGGATACCGTTTCTACTGCCCGCCGACGAGGTCAGGACTTGGTTTCGGTAAGTCGTCGATAAACGTCACTGAGCGGGCACGCTGCAGTCCGACCGCACGCCGTCCGTCCGGGCTGCTGCCGTCATTCGTCACGAGGTCGTGTTCGCTGGCATTTGGGAGACCATCCGGGTCGGGACATTCGCCGCCACATCCGGTCGTCGATCCGCGTGCTGCTTGCTTCGCTAGGTACGCCTGTAGATGCTCCAGATTGCCGTGGTCGTCCGAGAGCACCAGATCCCGGCGAGCGCGCCCCTTCGCCACGATGCTAACCACACTGTCTAGCTCGACCGGCAGCCGGAAGTTGCGGAGAACCTCCTTCGCCTCCCAGCTGACACGTGGATAGTCACCCAACTCCTCCCGGAAACGAGTGCGTACCGTCTCGCGCAACTGGACGGTACTGGTGGCGACTGCCGCCATCGGAGCCTCGGCCATTGTGCGTTGTGTTCCTGGCACCAGCGCTGACTGCACCCGCCGCGCGGGTAGTCTTCCGGTGCGGCTGCCACACTCTCGACGATGGTGGTACGCTTGCGAACATCGTACCGACGCCGTTCCCGCTCCGGATGCATCTGCTTCGCCAACAACTCCGGACTGAGCTGCCGACGGGCCATCATGGTGCGAATCAGCGCGCGGTAGTAGCGCGTGCGCCATCTTCCCTCCAACCGTCGGCTAAGATCCACCCGCTTCTCTGCGTCCCGCAGTGCTTTCTTCTTCGCTTCCTCGATTGCCTGACGGCGCAGGAAGTCATCGTGCTCCTGCTTCTCCACCTCAAGCCGCTCAGCCAGCTCGCGAGCCTCTCGCTCGGCCCGCAACTTTGCCTCGATATGCTCCCGGTTCTGCTCGTAGTAGCGCTGAACCCAGGCGTCCTGGTCGTGCTTGCGTGCCAACTCCGAACGTACCAGCGCTCGGAAGCGCTTGCGCTCGCTGGGCTGCGGCTCAGCGAACGCGGCCGGGATGCTCAGCAGCCGAACGTTGCAGCTACCGTCAGCCACCGCTAGATGGCGATGAGGATGGAGGACGTTCCCGCGGCGATGCTGCTGCTGCGTGATGATCGACAGAATGTTCGCACCGAGATTCAGCGTCACGCAGGCGCTGGACGTGTGGACTGCAAGAAGGGGGAAAACTTGATAAGAGGTAGACACCAACGTGCTAAGCATGAGATGATGCGATACTTTCACGCACTGGGCGTTCATGTGACACCGTGTCCACTGAGAATGTCAAAACGGGGAACTTCTGGCGTAAGGGCTAATCAAAAGCTACCGATTAGTCTAACAGATTAGTTGCAGCATTGTGCTATCAAAACGATTCAATATTCTGATAAATTTTTACCAAACAAGGTTTGGTTTCGTTAGATAAGAAGATAGTTTAACTAGTTTGTTAGCTAGGGTAAGGATACAGGAGTGCTAGGCCAACTATAAACAAAGTGCTCCATGATGCGTGGTTATTTTGCCAACCTGGTTGGTTGCTAGAGATTCAAGGTTCAACAAAAAAAAAATACAATTATACTAGCCACAAGGAGACAGATAACCAAATAAGCTCGTTTTTATAATCAAAGAATTTTTTTGGAAAATGGTACCAAATGCTTGAAAATGAGTTTTTTTTATGTTGCTGCGAGCTTATAAAACAACAGATAACTATTGACTGCCACCTAATGTGCTTCATACATCTAGCTACTGTAAAAGTTGTAAAAATCTTCATTGTGCGTTTGGAACGCTACAAACTCCACCAACGTGTTGCTCTAATTATTGAAATCCTGGTGGGATTTCGTTGGAAAACGAAGTCTAACAAATACCTCATCAATTTTCGTTGCCTGATTGCTACACTACACTACAAACTACACCAATTCGTTGCGTACTTTGCAGGTCCCATATCTCCAGATCGCCGTTCGCCAGCCCGACGTAAAACACGGACGGCCGATCAAGACTCCAGACGCAGGCGGTCACGGGCGCTGGCTTCAGGCGCCAGAAGATCGGCGACTGGCGGCATTCGGCCGTCCAGAGAGCAAGTACGCTGCCGCCGGCCGTCAGTAGCACGTCCGGCACGAACACGTTGCGTGCGATCGCGACCAGCGGCCCATTGTGGACCGCCGCAAACGCGTCCCGGTCGCGCACCGGCTCCTCGTTCACGGGCGCACCCTGATCGAACTCGTACCCGTCCCACTTGCCCCAGAACAACCCGCCGAGCAGGGTGCCGGCAATGAATGCCTGCCGGCAGCTGATGCTGGCCGTAGCCGGCGGTTCGTCGATGGCCAGCGCCACGATCGGCGTCTCGCAGCGGACGCGAAACGTCGGATGGAACACGTGGTTCAGCCGGGCGAGCCCACTTGGCTGGTCGGTGACGTTGGCGGAGGTCCGCTCCATGTCACCCGGTTTATCCTTCATATCTTGCGTCGACAGCGTCGGTACGATCGACAGATCTAGGTTCCAAAGGCTGACGGTGCCGTCCAGGGCGGCTGTCAGCAGGAACCGACCCGGCCGATCCTCGACACCGCAGACGCGTAGCTGGCCTGTCGTCGCGCAATGGTAGTTCTGTGGCAGCCAACGGATCACGGTGATCGGTTTGCGTGACGATCGCTCGAGAGCACTGATGACGGCCGGTCGCACGTGCCACGGCATTTCCGGTGCGCCTGACCCGTCGCCCGCCGTTGATCCACCGACTGGACCTGGCGAATGACCGCGAGCTAGACGACTCGATGGTGTGGCGTTCCCCAGCAATGTCTTGATCTCGGCGCGATAAGATTCTGGTGTGGGTTGCTGTCCCTGCCCTGATTGTCGTGGTTCCCGGCTGGTTGTTGCCCGTGGTCCCATGTGCTCAAGTTGCGCATCCGTCAGCTCCCAGATCGCAAGCTGTCCGCTTGACAGGCCGCCTACCAGCAGCCGGGCATCGTAAGGGCAGAAGGAAAGCGCCGTCACCTCGCGCGGTGAATCGAACCACAGCTTCGGTACGAGCGACTCCTCAAAGTTCCACCCCAGCACGGGACACTTTTCGAACACGAGCCGATTGACTGCATCTTCCCGACCTGTCGGTTTCATCTTAGGGCCGGTCTCGACACCAGCCGCCGGAAGCGTCATTAACAGACCCGGGATGTGGTGGACGTACGAAGCCACAAACGTGTCCGTCAACTGCGGATGCCACTCAACGGTGGACACGTGCCGGTTGGCACAGGTCGCTCGGTCCATGAAGCACATCGTTTCCTCCACCACCGGTGTCTCGTATTTGGCGATTGATTTCTGGCGCGAAATAATCGGATAGTCGTTCCGGTACATGTCAATCTGGTTGAACTCCAGCGTGTGCAGGAGCTGCTCCACGTGATCGCTGGGGCTGATCGTGGCCGGGCTGGGTGCTTTTAGATCCGCCATGGAAGTGGCAGTCGTTGAAGTCGCCGGGGGACGCTGCTCACTCCCGGTTATCTCGTACAGATATTGTGACCAGGCATTGGTTGGGAAGGTCGGATCAGTCTGCTGGAACTTGTGCACCTTCTGCGGGCGCAATTGCACACCGAAGTCGACAGACTTGCGCACGATGTTCCGGAAGGCGGTTCGTGGTACTAGCTCGACGTAACCGTCCCGTGCATCGCTCACCATACGCATCCGGAACCGATGCGTGCTGACACGCTGTGCCGGAAAGATGCTCTGCGACTCCACGTTCACCACGTTGGTGCGCATCTGTGGTATGAAGCACTCCACATGCTGCTCGCTGCCCCGAGACTGCCAGCGGCGGGGGTTTCTTCCGCATGGCGGCTGCCGCCGACAACCGCTCAACTAGCTCCAGCCGGCGGATTAGTTCACGGGCCTCACGCGTCTCCCGGTTGTCGGTGAACACCGCGAAAAGGTCCTCCTCCTCGGTGCTCTGGTCGGGTAGGTAGCCCACCAGAATCAGCTTACCCGACTCCATATCCTTCAGCTTATCCTTCAGCTGCCGTTGCACTTTCGTCTTCCCCGGAAGATGATCTTCCAGTATCTCCTTCTTGATCTCCTTCCATGGATGCTCTACGCTCACGGCAGTACCGATCTCCATGCCCAATTCTGCCTGCAAATCTGGGCTGCCAAGGGGACACCAAGTCCAGTAAGCATGGACACCTCGAAGCAACACCGTTGCTGTTCCTACCTTATCACCAAGCGTGAACACTTCGGGAAGTTGTGCAGCTTCTGGCGGGCATCGTTCTCCTCGAAGCCGATGATCATCGACACCTCCTCATCGTCAGGGTCGAAGTTGTGCTTCGTTAGTGTGTCGGTTTTTGCCTCGTTGGACGAGGAAGACTTCAGCTGCGCCATGCTCCTGCAGGTCGAGATGGCGAAAACGTGTTTCTACCTAAAGAAATAAATACCAATAACAATCGATGCAGTATATTCCATATTGTGTTGACGAACAATAACCAAATCGTTTATTTATTTCTAAGTCGCCTGTTTTATTTATCATTATACCGGTTTCTATGGTGCTTTAAAAACATGTTTTCGGTTACCATGGTTTTTTTTATCGATTCAAACAGCTTACAACGGCATGCACTTGCACTTTTCTTCTTGAGAAAGAAAACTTGTACGTGTATTATTTTGCCAAGCAATCGATAGTTGATCGCGCCAATTGTGACGATAGTTGATCGCGCAACTTATACACAACAGTTCATGATAATAATAATATTATTTTCCGATTTTTTCCTTCATTTTTTGTTTCATGCGGTTTTTATAAAATAACATTGTCCACCGATGAATGCAAATAAAAACTCACAGTGTTCGCTACGACGGCTGTCAAACAACTCCGGCCAAAATGGCTGACATCATCCCATTCTCTACGGATCTGCACGTCAAACAAAAACGCCCAACGCAACTGTCATCTTCTTCCCTGCGCAATCTACATTTTACGTCGTTTGTGCAGTACGGGTGTGTGTGGGACGTGCAAAGTTTTCCTGCGGCTAACGAAAATCGTGACCAGTTTTCATTCACAGCAGCTGGTATTGAAGCGCTCCTTCTTAATTAAAGCCCGTTTCGTGTATTAATTCATCCCACTTCGTAGTAACTAACAAAACAGCAACCGAACAGGCAGCCTTCGCAAAGCATCCATTTGTTCTCCTTCGACGTTTTTTTTGCCCTGGTCTATAATCAAAGAATCCGTCATCCCTGGGTGTGTCTGTGTGTGTTTGTGCACGCGTGTCGTGCGAGTCTATATAGCCGCATTCCGAAACGAACAAGCAGCAGCAATTTCGGCACGCAAAAAGCCTTCCCATGTCCTGAATCTCGGACCTGCTATGTGTGCGTGGGTGTGTGTGCCTGTACAAAACGCAATCAACATATGTTGCCACCAGCAGCTCGGCCCCAGAGTTTCTTCTATCATCTCAGTTGAGCAGTATAACCGCTCCTATAGCAAGGGTGACACGAAAAAATACGTTGTTTGCTCGATCGAAGAACAAGCCACGGAGAAAACGGCATAAGTACGAGGCTGCGCGGTCGTACACTGAGGTGGCAAGTTTGCATCATCCATCTCGCTGTCTCGCTCTAATCGTTACCTCTCGCACATTACCGCCGACACTTTTGACAACTTCTTAGGCGGAAACGAAGAAGGCGAACTGGGAGGGAACCTAAAAAGTGAACAAAATAACTGTTCTAACAGCAACGCACCGAATAATAGCGAGGGGGTTTCTCTACTCTAACCCTCCACACGCTAATACCCCTTTCCAATTCCATTAAATAGCATACTCACTCGAAATAACATTTTCTTCTTGTGGTGGAAAAGAAAACGTGAGTCGAACAAACTTGAAGCATTGCTCAAAACTAACAGATTTTTTTTAGTTAAACACATCCACTCGTTTGCTTTGTTCTCTATTTTTCGCACGCTTCAGTAGCAATAAGAATAAACTAAACGAAAGACGCTGTGTAAAGAAAAAAAGCTTCTCCCTTTGGTGTGATTAATGCAGGCTACCTTCTCCTGAAATTAATGAGTAGCAGTAATATTGAAAACAATCAATGTGACAGTATGACGTCATACGCAGCTCGGTTCGACTTTCCTGTATGGTTCCATGGATTTTCGCTTCCTTCCGTTTTATTTTTTGTTTTCACCCTCATCTCAACCACTACTGTGTGTGTGTGTGCGCATGCGAGAAGTGGAACGAAGCTTTTTCATACCGTCTTTCTTTTTCTGCCTTCGTTTCCGTAGCTGTGAAAGCTGGAGAAATTAGAGCAGTTCGCTAAACTTTCCAAGATGGACCGGAAAGCAGAGCTGGAGCGGAAGAAGGCCAAACTGCAGGCCCTCCGCGAGGAGAAAGACCGCCGGCGAAAGGAGAAGGAGCAGAAGGATCTGGAGGAGGCGGCTGGAAAGCTGGGCCACTCGGAAACCAGCACCAGGAAGTATGCTGTTTGCTGTTAGTCCAGTACCCAGACTTGGTGTTTTAATGTTGTTTCTCGTAATGTTTTGCTTTACATCAGGGATTTGGATGAGATGCTATCGTCGCTGGGTGTTGCCCCTGTGTCCGAGGTCTTGTCTTCCCTGTCGTCGGTCAACTCGGCCACCTCCGATCAGTCTACCACACATACGCCCGACGCGAGTCTCCAACCGAGCATCAACGGACAAACGTAACAGTCGCACTTATGCCTGAAACGCTAAAACTGATTTTATATTAACATAACTACAACTTTTATCGTCTTGTAGCTATCGCAAGAAGCCGGTCAACCTGTGCCAGGTATCGGTGCAAGCCACCAACATTCCACCGAAAGAGACGGTCGTCTACTCGAAACAAACCCAAACGAACAGCTCTGGTGGTCACGAGCGCGACGGTAAGTGTATTAGCATCCACGTCCTTTTTTCTGCATTTGTTTTCCATAAACCGGGTCGACATATGTCACATGTAAACAAAATACAGGGAAACAGCTCCTGGAGGCTGTACCATGCAGTACTTTCTTTATATCTCTCTCTATTTCGTCTTAATCTTTTCGCGTAGGGCTAGGGATGAAAACATGTGGTTACGAATCAATTCAGCCCTGCTGCTGCTCAAGCTGCGCAATTCCCTCCTTTTAATTTCTCCTTCCAACTAGCTCCGTGCTATCCCGCCGCTCGTGTGCAGCAGCAATTGTTTTTTTCCCTCTCCCCACCTCCCGCATACCCGGCCGCAACTGGAACACTTATTGAAATAAAATAACAAATACAGTTTTTTCTTGCCATTCCTCACCTCTATCAGGCTATATGGAGGATTGGTGGAGACCGCGCAAAGGTAAAGCATGAGCTCGATGTGTGTATATCAACTACTCGCAGCATCTAATCGTACCGATACGAACTGCCCTTTAGCTTAGGGAAGCCTTCCCTTCCGTCAATTTCTCTGATCCTTCTCTCTCTCTCTGTCTCTCCCTACTTTCTCTTTACTCGTTTTGTCTCACAAAATGAAAACTGAAAGCATTTGTACAACAAAACGTTTGGCTTGTTTTGTATTTGATTTTTTATCGTTTTGCGCACTTCTGTTTCTGTGTACTTCTCCTTCCTGCTTTACTCTTCGGTTGTAGTAATTTCCCGCATCTTATGCTGTGCTGATTTATTCAGTCGTTCTCGTTGTGTTTCGTTCGCTTACAGTTATCCCCGCGGTCCGTTTTACACTTTTTTGTTTGATGTTTTAGCAACAGCAAAAAATAATAGCTTTTCCTGCAGGAGGATGACATGCATCATCCGTTCTCAGGTCTAGGTATATTAAATAGCGTTAGTGCTTTTATTCGTTTTTGTATTCGTTAATAGTATACAATCGCGTACGTGAGAAACAAAAATTGAAAGCAAAATTTCTCCACTTGCCCATCTCGGCTCCCCTTTTCGAGTTTCGCATAGTAGATCGGCCACCGTTCCTCTCGCGCGCGTGGGCGCGCATCCCAGCTCTATGTCTTATGTTCTGTTTCGTTTCCGTAGCATCCTTGTTGCGCCAGGCGACAACTTTCGAATGCATAAAAAACGCACGTTCCGAAATGCCACCGTTTCCCGAGCTGAACTAATTTTTATTTTTCTCTCCCACTACCACTCTCGCAATACGGTACCAACACTCAACAACAAATGGGGACCATTACCCTGCGAACAAATTGCGCCATGATTGATAACGACGATGTGTGCAGCACACGCAACCGATTACTACGGTGAGTAATACAACGCTCCAAAATCGACCCTCTTTCCTACCCCAACATCTTTTTTTTAATGCGTTTTAATGAAGCGCTACTTCATTTGCGAATCACTACCTTTACCTTTGCATTCATCCCCCCTTTTTCAGGGTTCGCTCATCTCGCTCTTCTGCTAATAAATTCCTTTCATTCTAATGTTTTCATTTACACATCCCCATATTTCTGCGGAGTTCCCCTGCCCAAATCCGAAGCAGCTAAACAACAAAATATGATAAACCCTGTTCGAAAACCAAATCTTTTTATTTTTACTACATCCTTCCCATGTTAATTAAATTTAGTTTTTCCTCCTTTTTTCTGGCCGTCAAACGAATCAATATTTTGTAGCTTTGTAGGGGCGTAAACGATAGAATTCTTTTTTATTCGTTTATTTTACTATACGTTTGCTTTACTTTACCTCTCACCCACCTCCAGCCAGACGCTTCCCACTTAAAATCGAGAGAAGAGCTTTTTGTTTTTTTATTTTTACAATGGCGATTTTTTTACGCGCGAAAAAAACATTTAATTTTCTCCACCCATTTGCTCCTATTTTCTTTATATCTCGACACTTTCTTTCTTTCACTCTTTCTCTCTCTGTAGATCTATGTTCTGTTTATTCCACTTATTACTTCTTACGTATAATTGTTTGTTTTTTTTTTTTTTGGGGATTCATTATTCGTTTCTAGTATCTGTTTCTGTATTACCCTCATTCTCGTCGTTTGACTTCGGTAAACTTACCGCAAACAAGAACACAAAACCGTCGCTGTTATATGATTTCACTTTCGTTACCTTACGGATTTGGTTACAAGGCTAGAATAAAATCATGCCAGTAGATTATTGTACCTCCTCCAGACCTTTTAAGTTCACGTAACTCACTCGATACTGTCGTTTCTGTTTTCCATTGGTTTCTTTTACTGGCTCATCTCATACGGTGCGGTGTATAACTGAGTAAAGGAAGACACAAAACAGAAAAACAACAATGCATGCCTAGATCCCCATCACCTGTTTTGCTTGTTTTGTAATGATAACACCGACAACCGAAGAATTGCGATAGAAGTTTAGCATATTTGTTTGCAACATTTTATTTCGAATATTTCCCTCGCCCACCGTACCGCGCCCTACTTCATCTTTAAACATCACCCAACCAAGCGCTTTTGAAACTTATTTAGAATCCACGTCCTTTCCCCGTCACGCCTTCTGCTTCATTCGTGCACCGGAAGAAGAACGCAGCCTACTACGTTTTTACCGGGCTGCAGCCTACTATAATCCCCGACTGGTTAATGAAGTTTTTGGAGTGTGTTATATTTCATGCAACCTTGTGGTGCTTTGTTGCACTCCAGTTTAATTGCTGTACGCCAAATGATATTTTAAATTGTTCGTAACATAATATATAAATCATCCGCATTAGATATACAAATTGAAAACGACATTCTACTTGCTATTCAGTCAAATATTATGCAACTTTCACACTGAATGATAAAACTGCTGAAAAAAAGTTATTACTGTAGTTAATGTCCCTATGTTTAATTTTCTTTAATATTAAACTTTAAATTTTAAATTAAACATTTTACGAATGACAATTAGAGCTCAAAAGAATCTTGATCCATTAAATCAAATAATCAAATGTTCTACATAGTCAATCGCCAAAAATCACGCACCGTACACACACCCCTATAATCTCCACTTTCCCCCCAACGCGTAGCGTGTTAAGTGCTGTTGTGGCATGTAGGTTAATCCCGGGTGAAAGTATACTTGGATAAGGATGTTTTTATCTTCTGTACTGTATAGCTGGTAGCATTCTTCCATTACGTACACGCACACACAAACCCATCACCGTACTCATTCCGCAAGACAAAATTTTCTTTCGGTTATCCTGCCTATTCTGTATCAACTACCGTGCAAATTGGCTTCTCAGCTACTTTTGAGGAATACAAAATTTTATCTTGATTGCATACCTATTGTTTTGTTTAGCGCTGTATAGTTGACAGACCGTCGGTCTATCTTATTTCAACTATGCTATACATCCAGCTCTCCTTTGAGCGACATTTTCTTTATTACATTTTTTATGCTTATGCCATCACGAAATAGTTCGCGATTGTCTGTTCTTTTTGTAAATGCATGTCGGTATGGATTATATACGGTCGCAGCGTTCGAGTAAAAAGATGAGGCTGCGTTCTTTTTCACCATCATAACGTCTCCCCCTATCACGATGTGGTCTTGGTAGAAGCTCCCATTCGATATCTTTCGCGAATCTCATAAAATGAAAACTGTGCCGTGCTGATTGAAATCGATACTGGGGTTCAGTTGTATGTCAACGAAACAACCCATGCTCCTTTGAGTCCTTTGCAATGTGCACGGCATGACGCTGTATAACAGACCCTTGGTACGACTACCCACACCCAGGGTCTGCGTGCGGAGATTGATAGCTAGAAGAACAAAAAGCACCAACCGCGACTCCTAGAAATATTGGACGCGTGTGTCCGCTGCTGGGATGGCAGCACACATCAACACGAATATACTCGAAATTGAAATTATTGTGCATCCACAACGCAAAAATGACTAGAAGAAGAAAAAGAAGCAACATAATTACTTTATTTCTTTTTCATCTAATTAAAAATACAAATCTTTACCCCAACCAACAGAAAACACAACCCGCTCTCTTTCTATCTCTCCAGTTTACACACAAAGTTTAAGTCTAGACCTTTTTTCCCTTTTCAAGATGAATACAATCTTAACCCCGGTTTAGAGTGGGAGGATGAGTTTACAGGTAGGTTTTTGCCATAACAAACAAATTAATCTGTTCTCTCTTGCTCTTTTTCTTTTTCTTTTGTTTCTATTGCAAACGTGCAATTTCTATTATCGTTTTTTTATCTCATTAGACTCTTTTCTCCACTAATATAAGCCACATAGTTGCTCTAATGTTGTCGTCATGTTGTGAATAGATCTTCCTGCTCCTTTTTGCCTACTGCGTACGGTTTATTTTAATTTTAAAAAAACACTTCTGCACACAAACGCGTTGTTTTTTCTTGCCTGTGAAGCATTGCTTAGTCTTGCTTCTGTTCTGTTTTTTTTTTTTTATTTGTTCATAGTTTCGCTCTCGTTTCGTGATTACGCCCGTTGTGTTTTACACAGCGTGTATCTCGATAACTTTTAAAGTACATAGGATTTCGTTGATGTTGTTTTTTTTAATTGTATTTAGCATCAATATTGTTGAGTAGTGCTTTTGTCGCATAGCGTCTACTTTGTGTGGCGTGAAGTTCGCATGTGGAGCTAGATTTACAAATGTATTTACGAGCTACATTTTTGTTGTTCAAAAAACCATTCTACTAAAGTTTAAGTGGACATTCGATGGATGAGTTTATTTTTTTTGTGGACGTTCTCCATGCTCTTCCCATCTCTTTCTCTCTCTCCCCTACTTCATACATGTACACATTATTTCGATCACTTTCTTTTAGAGGTCTCTATCTTTCTCTCTCTCTCTCTCTCTCTCTCTCTTTCTCTTATTACTGTCATCTGGGAACTATTTTCCTGTCCTACCTTTTGGCACTTTTCCTCTATATGCGCGTCCTAGTGTCTCCGTTGTCCTCCTCAGCGCTTCATTAATGCATCGTCACAACTATGTACGGAGATATGTAGTGTGCGGTATAGAGCGCGTATGGACGCTAGCTAAAAAAACACACAATCATGTTAACCATCTCGATTCACATAATATTGCTCGCTTTTCCAACCATGATCTAACACCTAGTTGAAGATACTAACCTCTAATAACATCGCGTTTCGGTAGTTGGAGTGGTCTTTAGACTGAATTAGTTTGATATCCTAACCTCAACGGATTTGAATACCGCGACCATTGTTAATCACCATATACACATACTAAAAAACCGTAACTGCTATCAGTTAGTGGCTATGACGCAACGGATGTCATAGCTCGCTCGTCTGCTCTTCTATAATAACAATCTTTATGTGTGTGTTTGGCTGCATTTGTTTGGTCCTGTCACGCTCTGCTCTCCAAAATTTACCGTTTTCCTCTCTACCCAATCAACGAAGACAAATCGTCTGACACCAGGTCTCTAATATACCATCATCTCTGTGTAACTTCCGTGACTGTTATCTGTGCTATATGTTGGGTCCTCTTTAACTCTAATTGTGTGTATTGTATCTATCTCTCTCTCTCTCTTTATCTCTCTATCTCTCTCCCTTCCAAATGTCCCGCGAAAATGGGTGGAGAAATAAAATGATTGTCGAGTACCGGACCGAAATTAAACTTCGTCAGGAGTCGTGAACCCGCTCCCCGTCATAATCCCTTCCCATAGTCTATCCGCTCTAGAGGATATCTGTTCAGCTGCCAGACATTTGAAGCTCAAAACATATTCGAAAGCGTTCGTTGAAGAAAAAGCATTCTCCTCATACATGTATGATGTGCTACTGCTGCTGTTACTACTGCTACTATCACTATCAAACTACTACCTCCCCCATCTACTATCGTCATCACCATCACCAAGATCCTCCGCATCCCGTTCGCGTCTGTTTCGATAGGGTTGTTATCAGCTAGCTCCACAAACACTCTTGCCTCTGGTAGTAGACACATATCGTTCGTCACTACCTGTCTGTTTATTGCAAACAACGTGACGGAGGAAGGAATGCTTTTACTCATTTCTAGTTCTCAATAACACACACACAGTCGGGAGCACGTGCTCATACACACAAACAGCCCATAACGAGTTTCTTCCTCTCTCATGTACATAGCATTCACACAAGCCGTGCAAGCGGAAGTGGTTCGCTTTCCTCTCCAAACGCACACGAGGCTAGGATTTTATTTTAACGTCCGTGTGTCGCTTCAGAGTCAGCTCCAAAATATGATAAATTGTCACGCAAACCCTTATAGCTAGGCCTACTATTTGGAATATGTTTGTTTGTTGCCCCCGTAGAACCACTTTCGTAGGGTGTCGCTCATTTCGTTTGCACTTTCTGTCTTTGTCTCCTTCATCCACCAAATCTACTCTCCTTGTATCTATCTCCATCCAGTCCTCAATTTTACTTGTATCCCTCTCTCGCTCACTCCCTCTCTCTCTCTCTCTCTTCCTCTCACTCTTTCTCTGTCAATCCTTCGCCTTCGCTCTCTTTCTTCTTTTCTTCTTCCCATCTAAGTTTTAACAACTGTCTTCTCTACCCACACTCTGTGTATCTATATTATTTACCTGCCGGACTTCGTTTGTAACGCAGTTTGTTAGAACATACCATTGCGACGAAATTTGAACCAAAATTTGAACATTATGTATGTATATATGCATCTTGCTCCATTCTCACGATTGAGACGTTTGTAACGTCCGATTTCTTAGATATACTATTTCGTCTACTACTTTCTACTACTAGCCAAAAGAAACAGAAATACTTGCGTGAGAACGAATGTCACAGAGTGTGGTGTGTAGAGAGAACGAGAGATGCAGAAATTATGAAGAGGAAAAGAGAAGGAGAAAAAGAGAGAGAAAGAGAGAGAAAGAGTGAAAGAATGAGTTTTGGGAGTGAGTGTATGTGAGTATATGTAGTTGTGGTTTCAAATGGTTAGTTTTGTGGCTATCTCACTATATATGCATATAAAACCCTTTAGTTGCTAAGTTTCCGTTGCGTTCCAAACCCAGATCATACTAGACATGAAACAGTTTTACTCATACAGTGCTTACTTTTGGGGACGGTCAAGGTGACGATGAGGAAAGCTCCCTCACCCATATCGACCATGGGTTTCACTCGAAGCTGCCACCCGGCATCCTGCCGCACGGACTGCCGACGGTCAAGGAGGTGGCACCCGCCATCACACCCCAGGAGCAAAAGAAAGAAGACCTGAAGGAGGGTAGGTCGGCTCGAAGAGAGTCTGTTGCATCCACAAACCAATCGATCCATTTTTTTAAATTTTTAACAAATCGCACCCGTCTTCCCGATCGCAGTGAAAGAGCTGTCCGCGGAGCAGAAACAGATGATTATACTGTCGGAAGACTTCCAGCGGTTCATTCTGCGCGCCGGCAAGGTGATGGAGCGGGCCCTGTCGGAAACGGTGGACATCTATACCGACTACATCGGCGACATCGAGGCGGACGATATAAAGTGAGTGGACACATTTAGGGCTCGTGCTCGGTAGTTCTTGTCCTGGCTAATCAGCAGCCGTATCTTCCACCGTATTTCTTCTGCAGCGATGAGAAATCACACGCCCGGCTGTCACTGAATCGCACGTTCTACTGCGACCGTTGGTCGAAGAATCGGTGCGTAACATCGTTCGACTGGTCGACGCAGTTTCCGGAGCTGATGGTCGCATCGTACCACAGCAACGAAGAGACGCCGAACGAGCCGGACGGTGTGGTGGTCGTGTGGAACACCAAGTTCAAGAAGCAGACGCCAGAGGAAGTGTTCCACTGTCAGAGCGCCGTCATGTCGACCTGCTTCGCCAAGTTCCACCCGAACCTGATTCTCGGTGGTACGTACTCGGGCCAGATTGTGCTGTGGGACAATCGGGTCCAGAAGCGTACACCGATCCAGCGGACGCCGCTCAGTGCCAACGCACACACGGTAGGTAGCACTGGAGTTGGTGCATCTTTAGCAGCATACAGCAAACTTAACCCTGTTGCTTTCACCTGGCTCCCGCAGCAACCAGTGTATTGTCTGTCAATGGTCGGCACTCAGAACGCACACAACGTCATTTCGATTAGCTCGGATGGCAAGCTGTGCTCGTGGAGCTTGGACATGCTGACGCAGCCGCAGGACGTGATGGAGCTGCAGCACCGCCAGTCCAAGGTGATCTCGGTCACGTGCATGGCGTTCCCGCACAATGAGGTAAACAACTTCGTGCTCGGCGGTGAAGACGGCTACGTCTACTCGGCGAGCCGCCACGGTAACCGGTCCGGCATCGGCGAAACGTACGAGAAACATCTCGGCCCGGTAACCGGCATCTCGGCTCACCACAACCAGTCGTCGCCGGATTTCGGCCATCTATTTCTCACCTCTTCGATCGACTGGACGATCAAGCTGTGGAGCCTGAAGGACAACAAACCGCTGTACTCGTTCGAGGACAACTCGGACTACGTGATGGACGTGGCGTGGTCACCGATCCATCCGGCGCTGTTCGCCGGGGTGGACGGTAGCGGCCGACTCGACCTGTGGAACCTGAACCAGGACACGGAGGTGCCGACCGCCTCGATCACGGTCGACGGGCAGCCAGCGCTAAACCGGGTGTCGTGGACGCCGTCCGGTCTGCACGTGACGGTTGGCGACGAGGCGGGCCGAATCTACGTGTACGACGTCGCGGATAATCTCGCCAACCCGCGCATGGATGAGTGGAACAAATTGAATGCGGTGCTGTACGAGCTGAAGATGAACCAGACGGACGAGTTCGACGAGAAGGACAAAAAGTCGCCGGTGCCGCAGAGCACGCCGCTCACCTCGCTCACCGGCTCGTCGCTCATATGAAACTCACTGCAGCGATCGTCGCACCGCGGTGGAACGGTTGGCGGCAGTGACTGAGCACAGACTCGTGTGCTACTAGTAGACTGTTACTCATAATACGCGGGTCTTATGTATGTGTCTGTGTGTAAAGGAGAATGAAATTGTGATGTCGGTCGAATGCAACGAGGATAAGACAGTGAAAGAGAGAGAGAAAGAGAGGGAAAGATTTTTAAAAAATCTATGCATTATACACATATAATTGTATCTAATTTATTAACACTTTCTCAAAAGGCAGGGCAAAGCCGGGCAGGCAAAACATAACACATTACAAAGCTACGCACCTCTTTGGCTGCTGGTTCTCCCCTCCTCCATTCGCCCGCTCCCTATGTTAGGTGTTCGATATTTGCAGCCCGCAGCCATTTAGTCATCGCTGTTACGCATCCGGTAACCCTCCATAACCAACCAAGCGTTCGCGTACAAAAGCTAACAACAACGTCGGAGGTCACAACGTCCCGTGCGGCAATAGATCCTGTGCTTACCGCTGTAGCCACTTGAACGTTTTGTTCGGGAGGAGAGAGGGAGCAGGAATTGAGGCGTTTCAAATAAACGATACATGATAACCGAGTTTTGTTACATTTTTTTCAACGGTGATAATGTGTATTCTGGGCGAGAGTGTGGACAACTGGGAAAGCCGCTATAAACCCCGGCGAGACACTGACACATAGCCAGAGCAATGCATGTGGGAGGAGGAGGATAAAACGCATATTACATTTGGCGGCTGCTGAGATGGTATGAAACCATCCTACTGTGTGTTTCTGCACTAGGAAAAGAAATACTGAGCGCGCTCCCGGGTAACCTGAAATCCCATTTTGGGAATACTCCTCTTTTGGCCAACTAAAAATGTTACTTTCATTAAGCTATTCAGCTCTTGATGGAGCCTACAGTGCATTTCGTTCTACTTTCACCCATATTTCTGCCGCGTGCACATTGCCAGCGGTATCTGACATCGGTTGTCACCTCCAGCGCACGGGGCGCCAATCGGATCGGCACCGGCACATCCAGCCGGTAATCCTGCGCTCCTGGTAGCAGGACGTGGCTATAATCAACATGTGTTAAGCAACTCCAGCTGTCACATCTGTTCAGTGTGCACACAACGTCCGGCGATGCGAACAACACCTCGGTTTAAAAACGCGCGGCACATTTTTTGCTGATTAAGCTCGCCCCAATCCAACGCGAAGGCCAACCGCAAAAAGGTGTCTTTAAATGTGAACTACGCTGCTGGCGTGCTGTTGTGGAGCAGCTGCTTACCCAGTCCGCGTAAAGAAAAGACGGTTTGCATTTAACTGGGTATCACGTCAACCGGGGCGCGAACGGTACGGCACAGTCTGCCGGAAATCCTGCCTCCCTGGTAGCAGAGTATCGTTATCCATCGCGCTTATGGCAAACCGGTATAACACCGCTGTCAAACTAGTGTCATTGTGGATCGTCATTGTGCATCGGATGCGGATTGCTTGCAAACGTAGTCGGAATTATGGCTAGCGCAATTCGTTTCGTACATCTCGATCTTCTTCCACTCCTGCAACCAACAAGATTTAATGAGTCATCCAATAACTCATGCATTCCGCTAGCTACAATCCCTTTCAATCGTCTTTTTGCATCCCCCCTGCGTACAGCAGCGTTTCGTTCAGACCATTGCTTGCGTGACAAATATGAGTCTTCGAGAATTGCCCCTATAACTAGCTATAATGCAAGCGGACCAAACAAATGAGGTCATCTTCTGGTGCGGAAAGCATTACGCGGACTCGTCGGTCGTCGTCATCACCGCCTCCGTCATGACTCATTTCGCCCACACGTCGTCTGTGATCGACGACGACGAACTTGTTTATGTTTCACCGACCAGCGAATGCTTCCGTCATCAGACGAGTCACTCGTAATGACGCAATATACGATCCCAGCTTCCAGCACCGACCCTTCCGCCACAAACTATTCACCCCAAAAACCGCTCGACAGTCGTCCAGCGGTTAGTTCGCAGAGACCAGCGCACTCGCTTCGTTTCGTGCAACCACGAGCGAAAGGGGAAAAAAACATTACCAGCGCCGTTGTCGTCAGAACGAGAGGCACGGTAGGTACCCGAACCGAACCGAGCCGAACTGCGTACGCCTGCTCGTGTGCTCGCTCGGCACGGCGCTCTGTCACTACGGTAGTGTCGAGCTGTGCGTCTGTCAAAAGGTACGCGCGTCGTTTGTCAGTCCGCGTCCCGCCGTGTAGCGAAAAGCAAAAGTGAGCAAAACAAAAAAAAAGCCTACAAACAAACCGAAGTTGTGGAAGCGGCGCGCGCGTCCTTCGGTTAATTCAGGGTTTAAGGGTGACTCGTCCCTAAGCTTGTGCCGTGCTTTGGTGCTTTTGTGGTGCTTTGATTTCGGTGCTCTTGGCTCCCAGGTGCAGTTGAATCGAGAGTGTAAGTGTTGTGCTACGTTGCAAGTTCTTGCCGTTCCTATCGTACGTGTTCCTCACCGACAGCACGCTTATCAGTGACCAAATAAGCAAGGGGCGTGGAGCGATAGTGTGCACAAATGTGCAAACGAACAAAAAAAAAAAAACAGGAACAGCCAATATCGGGCCATTTTGCGAAACGAGCATCATATTTCCCCATTTCCAACGGACAGCCAGTACCAAGGTCCTGTGACGCAGTGCGCAGCTGGATCGCAGCAGCATGATTAGGGTTGCAGGATTCAAAAACCGCGTCAGACAATCTTGCAAACAAAACAATCACCACATCAGCGACGCACTGCTGCGATCCCCACGTTCTCCAACTTCGAAGACGCCCCAGTTTCGTGTTCCAACGTTCTCCAACGCGCGAGCCGAGATTTATTTTTAACCCGCCGCCTGGCACTTGCACTTTCGGCTGTTATTGCGCTTTGCCGCCCTCTTTCTTCGGCCGGAGGGCAATTCAATCAGCTTGTTTGTGGTTGCTCACGGCACAGTAAAGAACCGAAGCGTCCACTGCAAAGGACGAATTGGCCGGAAAAGAAGTCGCCTTATTGTACAAACAAACACACATACACCAAACGTTTACCCCACTCGCTGTATTCCACCCAGCCCGCTTGGTAGCTTTGGTAGACGAACGTGAGGTGCCGTACAAGCCTGGGCAGTCACCCACTGTGGGCTGATAAGTTTGAATTTCATCGCTGCGGCACAAGGTTCTGTGAAAGTGTGTGATAAAAGGAAAGAAAACGCAGAGTCGGCGTTATCGCCTGACGACGACGGGTAACTTTCCACTACCGAAAACCTCGCTCGCTATCAACCTTTCAACGGCATTTTGTTCCATTCATGCCGCTTCCTACCTCTTCTCCTTTTGCCACTTGCTGCGACGATCAACTTTTAGTCATCGTACACCGCGGCACACCACACCACAAGAGAAGCCACACAAAAACATTCCCCCGTCCATACTGTCATCTTAAATGTCACATTATCAAACCGTGTCAGCCAATCCTGCGGTGGGTATTTGAAGACATTCGCGCGAAGATTAGATTCGCGCGACGATTAGACATCTTGACGCGTGAAATAGCAAACGTGTTTTGCAATTCGGCTGAAGGCGCTTGTAAGTTCTACTGGTAAGAACGAAACACCTGCTTGTAGAGTGTCCAGATATCTAGCGACGATTCTACGCTTGGAAATAGAAAACTTGGTCCAGCGCTTTATCACAGGGTCAGAATTAGCACTATTAACATGTCGCCAGGTAGAGAAGCAGTCAAACACCTGCTGGGGTGCGATCTAGGTCTGGTTTATGCGTTGCGCCATCGCCAGATCCATACATTCGCACGCTCCCAGATCTCGACAGAATCATGTTCGATATCAACTATCGCTTACATCCTCCCTCCCCGCGGTGTGTATCGAGTGTCGGTAATAGGACGCATCTGGATCCATCTATTAGCAGCCGAGCAAGACTAGATAGGTTCTGCGCTTACGTAAACGCTCCAATCTACTATTAGCTACGGGAAACCGTAACCTAAACACAAAGATACATACACAGATGCAACTGGATCAATCATTATCTAGCCTCTCGGACTCGATTCAACACAGTCTCCACGAACGTGAGCAGGTAGCCTCCAATGTCTGCTATTAATCCCGTCGTAGCGCACAGCTTGAACTCGCGCTAAAAAAAAAACAGTCAACAACGCTTCGCTTCGAGCGGAACTGGCCAATTCGAGCTATTTGCAAGTAGGCAAAACAGTCGGAAGTGAAGGCATCCACAACGCGCACAAGGTCGCCCGGGTAATGTTCAGCAATAGTCGGCTCCCCGGTTTGCACCACGCGCGCTGCATATTGAAATTCAAATTAACCCGTCAGAAATGCTGACCCCAGCCAGCCGCCCGCCCTGCGTCTGGTGCGGTTTGGAAATTAAATTAGAATAAAAAGCGAACGTGCCCGGCTATTACCTACTGCCACTACGCGATGGGTGCGGGGCTTTGTGTGACATTGAGGAGACTGGGAGGAATGGGTTGTTGATGGTCGATTGCCTGATTTTGCTGCCGTTGTGTGTTGATTCACTCACGTTTGTGAATGTCGGCGGGGAGAGCACCGGTGATGTCATCCGTGGCAAAATAATGCCACCGCGAGTGATTCACCGAACACACACGGGTCGAGAGTTCGGGGTGCAATCGGTTGAACAGGTTGAACGTTTGGGATTTCAGCGCTCAATTCCAGCGCCGGACGCTCGAAGGTATGATTCTGTTACCTTGACATATGGTGGAGGACCTGCTGACGTGACGCGTGCACCGATTCCGGGCATATGTCTTGGAAGCCTACCACTGGGTAGCCACAACATTGCGTAAACCGCAACCTCGGTTCGTAATGACTCCGTGTCTTGTTCCGGGTGTCTCGGCGCAAGACGAAGGTGATTAGAGCACGTACTAATGCACCGCGCGGAAGACGGAGCCCAGCGCCGATCTCTGATTCTCACGCGTTGCATCACGCGTTCGAAAATCATGGCTTTGTAATCCATAACGTACCGGGTATCATGCAGCATTCACAGCACAATATCTCCCGGCACCCTTTTGTGTGGCTTCGGCCGGTGTTCCTGGTCGTGCTCCACAGCGAGGTTTTGTAACGAGCCCATTCAATGCATGGGATGGCTGTCTTTTGTAATGGAGATTTTTTTTAACTAAAAAAAAAAACAAAACAAAAAAAAACTATCCAAACGACAAAGAGCAGCAGTCAGCGGTAGCGTATGTAATGCACAACAAAAAAGAAATAAAACCAACATGGTGTCCGCACTGATAAGCGGTTGTGGTTGGTCGCACCGGAACCGATGTAGATAGCGCACTGCTTCCCGGAAGGGCACCGGTTTCCCCCTCCCGACACCCCGTTGGCTGAGGCAAAGTTTGATCGATGGAATGCTTGGGACCCTCCCCCCGAAGTTACCGGTAATGGCCAAGAAGTCGTGCGTCAACGCACGTGGTCAGCGGCAAAAAAAAACGCGCCAAAGTTTTTGACGCCTGTCAATCGATTATCGATCTGTCAATTCATCCGGACGTTGAATTTGGTGCTTAGACGTGCCGGCGCTAGCGAGCACCGATAAGTCCAAGTCCCGCTCTAGATTAGGATTCGTTCGCTCAATATCATCCCAACGCCAACGCCGCGCGGTGTTATTGATTTCCATGCTTCGCGTCTGCCAGCACTGGTGCTCTGTTTGCTTGCCTCCTACCCTTCTGCTCTCGCCGCACTCTTGGGCAAACAAAATAAACAGCGAAATGTATCCGTGCCACTCCCACGCACACAGACCGTGGCGGAGAAAGTGTAATAATCTCCATCGCCGATCGCAGGCTAGGGCCGTGGGCGAGAAGTCTGGTCTTTGTTTTTATTTTCGTACTCTCCGTGGCGTAATGTACTTTACGACAATGACTTGCTCCGAACGCTCGCGGCAGGGGCGCGTGCAGATATACTAGCACCCAAACAGCAACACAAACGCTTGAGATTGGGTCGAACATCTTGGATCGACTATCTCGATTACTTTTCGGTGCGAAGAACACACCGGAAATAGAACCTGCGTGTGCTTGTACAGTGTAGAAGAAAGCGAGCAAAGCTGTCGTGCGAAAATTAAGACGTAGGTCACCGGTGCAATATAGGCATGATATTTAGCTTTCCAACGTTTGGTTCATAACTTGAGGAGGGGCGCCTCGCGCCAGCCTGATAAAGATCTGGTTAAGCTATAAAATTGGAAATGGATTCCCGTGGCGTGTGTGTGTGTGTGTGTGTGTGTGTTTGTGTCCCATGGCGTGGGGCTGTGGGTTTGGGAAGGTGCGTGACTAGCGCACATAAACAATTCTAGGCGTTCTCTAGCAGCGTTCGGAACCCAATGGAGGACCCATTCCCAAGATCATGACCTCGTGCGCTACGGGTGTCCCTTTTGGGGTGTTTTGGAATATCCGTCGCGAGCGTCACGAAAAACGGATCGAATCTAATGGGCAAAACTGTTTTCGGTCGTTCGCTTCCCCAGGACTTCGCTTGCGTCCGTGACGAGAGGGTTATAGACAAAACACTGGACGACCACCAAACCATGCCGTCTCCGACGGTGAAGCGGGTGGAGCGGGCCCCACCGCCACCGCCACCCCCCAAACCCGACCGACCCAAGCAGCAGATGAACGGCAATGGCAAATCGAGCGGTGGCGGTGTCCCAGTTCCTTCCCAGCAGTCAGCGGACGAGGAGCAGGTCGTGATGACGCCGCTCGGCAAGACGAACACCTCCACGGTGCTGCTGATCGAGCGCAAGCTGATCCAGTCGGTCGGTGAGCGGACGCACGTCGCCGGCGGCGACCACCGGGGAATCATCATCAACAAGACGGCGGAAGGTGATCATTTTGTCTCCTTTGGATGTTTTGATCAGTACGTTCCTAACCAAACTTTTCGATTTTTTTTGTTCAACATTTGCAGAACAATCGAACCGGCAGCGCGAACCAGCGCAGCTCAGCCTGGAGTTTCGCGTCTTTCTCGTCAGCGCCAACAGTGGGCAGCACTCGCAGGAGTCACGCCGCATCAAGTTCTGGTTCCGGCCGTGGCTCGCCTCCGAGGACGTGCAGGCGCAGGTCGCCCAGGACTTCTTCCGCGAGCTCGTCAGCCCGAAAGAGTTCCCACGCGGTAAGGTGCCCGGTTTAGTAACGGGCGAACAGGCAGCAAGCCGCTTATATTCACACATCCCCACTCCGTTACAGACTACGTCGGATTCATCAAGAAGATTATGAAGCTGCTCCAGAAGGGCTACAACGAGATACAGGCGATCGAGATCGAGCTACGCATACTGGAGCAAACGTCCGCACCACCGTCGCGTCCCTGTAAGTACGGCCGCGCGCCATCTTTTCCACAGCAATCTCCAATTCCAGCGTCCGTCACTACACGATCCCGGCGAGGGGTTCCGCTTTGCGTTTCCGTCTCATAATTGTACCATCTGACTTCCTTCCGCACGCTAGCACGCCCGGGGCATGTGATCATTTGCTACGGCAACTGTCACAAACTCGACCCAAACAATAACCGAGATACAACTCAATCTGAGGGTGGTGGTGGTGGTGGTGGTGGTGAAGGTGCTATCGGCCAGATTGCAGACAGTAGCGGCAGCATTCATGTTACGCCCATTAGCCAGCGAAGAAGCCAGGAGCATGATCCGGTGGACGAAGGTAGCAGCGCTGTCGTTAGCGGCGAAACACTAATGAAGCGCCTCTGGGTCGACATGTACAATCGCGAACTAACGTAGAAGTGTATGTGTGTCTGTGTGTGCTTTTTCGTTTTGGCTGCCCCATACATTGGGAACACTAAATCGCTTTCGTTCGCTCGCTCTCGTTCGCACTAATCACACTACTAATGGCAAGATGTCCGCAAAAGCAAAGTGGACGTCAACATGGAAGCATTGTCGTTGTTTACTTTGTTCCACTCGGTTTGAGTGGTTGCGTTCGGTTTTGCTGGTTTGGTCCTTTTTCTGTGTGCACAACTAATTTAACGTTATTATTTGTTTGTTGATTTTCGTTGTGTTTTTTTTTTAGTTTTTTTTTGTTTTATCACTTTTTTGTCCTTGGAACGATCGATTTTTCTCGTTCCAAACTTTAAACCACTGACTGTGTGAGTCAGTCAGTGGCTGTTGAACGTCGCTTCGTTGACCGCTGCATAAAGTTTAAATAAAATAAATAAATCTGCATAACACTGCCGCTCGTTTCTCTTCTCCTCTGTTGTTTGACGTAGCCGTAGTCAATTGATATTTCATGACGAAGCAGTTGATTGTTGGTGCGTCTTCGACGGATGTGTTCTCCCACTTACAAGCGTAACCTCTTACTCAACCCCGTGCCGCTCTCTGCCTGTGCAATCGTCGTTACTTTGCCGTACTTTGCCCACCTAACGTTCCTCACAGTCGCGAACCGCGGCACATTTTCGCACGCTCTTATCATATGTTCTTCCGTTCCACTCTCTCCACAGTATCATTCGAGGATGAGCAGTTCGAGGTGGTCCCGCTGACGCCGGAGAAAATTCTGGAACTGATCGAACAGGCCTACCCAAATCCCATCACACCGGAAGACTTGGCGAAGTAAGTAAAATGCAGAACCTGTAGGGAACACACAAAAAAACGCACAAACTCACTGTCTCTTTCATTCTCTCAAACGCGCGCGCGCACGTACAGAGACTACGGATGGGAAGAGGAGGAGGTGCTCGCCATTATGCTGGTGCTGAAGGAGCGCGGGCTGATTAAATCGATGGAGTACAACTCGTTCACCCGCATTCACCATGACGACCAGGCCATCAAAATCGTCAAGCAAATGCCAACGATCGCCTCGAACAAACAACCAACGATTGCCATCATCACCGCGCAGTACTGCGAGAAGCTCGCGGTTGATGCCATGCTCGAGAACAAGGAAACGTTCGTGCGGTACACCACCGTCGGTAAGCGAACTAGGTTACGCGCGGGCAATAGTGGTACTATAAAACGTTTTGAAGGGCAGCCTAGCATACGGGTTCGTGGCGAATTCGGTATGCCTACTCCGGAAGGTGTGCCCATTCGCACGAGATAACCGATCGATGGACACGTTACATCCTAAGTAGTTCAATGTTAGACTGATCCAATGTCAGACGGAGAGCAGCTTTAATGCGACTACAGCTCACGAAGCCCCGTATCTTGTCAACCAAGATTCGGCCGGCTGTTTCGTTCTCTTCGCCTCGCGCCTGCATGCCAATTTAACACTGTTTCTTGTCCACTTTCTTCGACAAATTCCTGCACCTTCGCCCGGGTGCGCGCGTGTTTTTGTTTCCTAACCTAGGAACTAGTCCCGACAAACCTACTAACGAAGCGGAGCGACACAAGCGAAGAAAGAATCGGTTCGGTAAGACACAAAAACCCACATACAGACAACGCGAAAATTGGCCACGCGTAGGCAAACCCACTCGGCGGTTTTAACCATCTGTTTCGTTACATTTCGTTGCTGTCGTGCACCATACGCTGGTTGTTTATTTTTTGCTTGTTTGTTTGTTTTTTTTTTTATTTACACTCATCCGGGTCACATTTTGCGATCCACGCACTAGCTTTTCATTTCTTTCTGTTTGTTTGTGCGTTTTTTTTGTTGTTTCGTTTGCTTTCTTCGTTTCAGAAGGGTTCGGATTGTTATAATGGTACTAATCTTACTATAATCATACGATAATCACGTATCATAAAGAGGTATTTTTCCAACAGAAAAATACTATTTTTTGACAGTAAAAATCCACCTGGCAGGAAAACGATAACAAAGCAGTAAAGAAAGTGCGGTTGGAGTGTTTACTGCACGCTTCTGCGTAAATGAGTTTGAAAGTATGCAATTCGCTCGTCGGACGCTTTAATTAGCCTGTTTCAATCCTGCCAGTTAGTTAGAAAACGAAAAATGATAGCTACAAAGCACCACGTCCAGCATTTGGGTGCAGGGAATCAGCTTTCTCTGTCGTCGAGTTTCACACGATGGGTTTTATGTGAACGGTGGAGGGTAGCTCAACTGCGTGTGTGTGTGTGTGTTTGTGTCTGTTTGTGTGTGGCTGTTGGGATGATCTAACTCTTCTCGTTATTTCGTTCCATCCTACAGGTGAATCCAACGTGTACACGTTGGGCAACATCGGGGCGCATCGGATCGTGAGCACAAAGCTGCCGTCGGTTGGCAGCACGCGAGAAGCGATGACGGCGGCAGGCAACACTACCACCCGCCTGCTCGGTACCTTCCAGAAGGTGGACTAC
Organism: Anopheles punctulatus; assembly: GCA_000956255.1. Classification (NCBI taxonomy): domain Eukaryota; kingdom Metazoa; phylum Arthropoda; class Insecta; order Diptera; family Culicidae; genus Anopheles; species Anopheles punctulatus. The sequence continues at coordinate 29,424 of JXXA01013989.1, forward strand.
GTGTTCATTGTCGGCGTGGCCGGTGGTATCCCGCACTACACCGACTACCGGCGGCACGTTCGACTAGGTGACGTGGTGATTGCATCGACGCCCGCCGCCACATCGGAGCAACAGTCGTCGACCAAACCGTACTGCTACGTGTACAGCAGCGGCCAGAGCGAGGTGAAGCGTTACTACCCGGCCGACGACGGGCTGCAGCAGATCGCCCGTACGCTTGTGCAGAACGATGACGGCAAGAAGCCGTGGTTGCAGTACGTGCAGGAGGGTTTGCTGCAGCTGAGCGGACGCAGCGGGCACGCCGAGCATGACTTTGCCCGTCCGGCCCCCAACACCGACAAGCTGTACATGAACATCGGCAACAAGAACGTGATCGAGGTGGCGCATCCGATCGCCCAGCTCGGGGACGGGACGGCGGCCGACGATACGGACGCGAACGGGGCCCCAGTGCCGCACCAGACGCGCCTGCACGCCGGCCCAATCGGGTCCGGGTACGAGCTGGTGCGCTCGGACTCTGCCCGCACCGAGTACGCCCAAACGTACCAGCTGTTGGCCACCGACAGCGAGATGAACTCCGTGCTGGACAGCGTCGTCGGCAACTGTCGCGAAAGCTTCATCCTGGTGAAGGGCATCGCCGACTACAAGGACGGTACGACGTCACGCAAGTGGCAGAACTACGCGTCTCTCGCCGCGGCCGCCGTCATGAAAACGATCGTGTGCGCGATGGATGCACCGACGAACGTGTAAACACAAACCCCGCGCGTGTTTCTCTTTTAACGCCCCTTTTAACTTCTATTTTACTACAATTACACATTTTTATCACGAACCCTAGTGCGTTCCCTTCCTTAGCCACCGCTTCCAGCCACTTCCGGATGCAGTTCGTCCGTGTTCGTGAGCGCGCACTCGTCCTTGAATACGGTGAATCCTGAACAAAACAATACCTTTAAAAAAGAAACGATAAGAAACGGACCAAAAAACGATACTAGTAAAAGGACAACGGAATGCCGGGAACTATTTTAGATATTTATGAAGAATTTAGCACGTACGTCCCAACCGTGTAGCGTAAGGAAATATAGCAAACGGTCATGCAAACACCGTTGGTGAGGTAGCCTGGTGCTTTTCCCCCCGACAAATCCGAACCCAAACTAGTCTTACGTGTTAGGCTTCCTGGTTCCCCGCTTGTTGGTGTTTTATGTCTTTATTTTGATGGTGATATTCATCTCGAAGCTATACAACGAAATCCACAGTGAAATGCTTCTCGATCGACTGAGTTTAGTCAAATATCAGGACGCTGGATTCTAAAACCCCGTGACTGCTACTTCACCTTAGACTTTCCGTATTAGTGTTGATAAAATCTTCAGTACGCTAGGTCGTGAAGATTCGCCTTTTTACGCTCCCGGTTCGAACGAAATTTCGTGGAGAAGACCATTTACTAATGATAGCATTTTTTTTTAGCTTCGCATGATGTATGCGTATGTTCAAATGACTTAATGGTCTCTAAGGTAATGAATCGACATACCTGCGATAGCATTATTAACATTATTGAATCTTAAATTGCTTTTCTGGAACGAAATTCAGATTGTCTTGCAAAAGAAGCATCCTAAAAGAGGTAGCTCAAACAGAAAAAAACTTGGTTTAAAGAATTCCAAAGAAATTGGATGTAAAATTCGGGACACTGAAAGGCAGGCTTCGTTTTTTACTTTTCAAACTCTAACTAACGGTCCGCTAAACCGAGTCGATGTATAATAAATTTAAAGGGCCAGTAATTGGCTGTTCCCAAATCTATTGCAGTAGAAGAGCATACTGGTAAAATTACTTTATGATTGCGTTGATAATAAGGCGTGTATGTTCGGACATATCTAAATGAAGCACAGTGATCCCCCATTATAGGTCTATATTACGGTTTATTGCGATTTTTTTTGTCTTCTATTATCTCGCGCCCGAAACGCACCCTAGTATCATTCCACAGCCGGAATCCATCGCTTTGATCCCACCCCACTCGATCACTGTTCTGATAATACACACGTGCGCGACCCGTAATGGGAATGTCTAACGTTTCTAACAACCGTCACGTACGCGCTTCCCTGGTTAACAGTTTTGCCCTAGCTGGAATGTTGAAGCTCGCAATATTTCCTAACCTCTTCTCTACACCGAACATTCGAAACGGGAAACAATATTCAAGTTAAGTCAGTCTCCCTCTCTTTCACACATAAACAACACACACACACGCTTGGGGTTGGGCTCACGCTCTTTCATTGACCGTAAGTATTTGTCCTACCGCACCGTTCTACCAAAACATGATTTCCACTTTTGTCCCTCCCAGTTGTCTTTTTGTAACGTAATCGTTTCAAAAATTTATATATATATACGAACGTCGTTTTAGTGAACGGAAATACAATTTTCATTCAAACGGAAGGAGGTTCTAGGTGTAGCTCCCCTCTGCAACGCCTCCCGTGCGATGGTCTGGTTCTAGTCAAGTAGTAGTATCACTCATCGTTTCCTTTACGTTATTCTCACTATGAAACGCTACAATCGCGGAACTAGATGCCAGGAATTGAGTTGGTGGTCGAATTCAGATTGGGTTTTCCTTGGGCCTTTCCTCGCAAAAGAAAATCTACAAAAGCGCACCAACAAAGGTATGCAATCCGTCCTACGAAAACGCTTTATTTTGCTGCTTGCTTGTGATTGGAGCGCGCGATTGATTGGAGGTGGCGGTGCTGGTGACGGTTGCGTTACCAGTGCGGTTGAATCTCCTGGAACTTCCACGATTGGTAGGCGTTGTTGATGTCGCACGGCATGAGAGCCAGCTGGCGCGTCTGCGGCTGGTAGCCCATGCACTTTTTGTGCGTCCGGTGCAGGAGTGTACCCGACTGCTCGTCGTACTGCCACGGGCCGTCGACCGTGCCGAGCCGGCAGAACGCCAGCTTGATTTCCGCGTTGTACGCCTCGATGCACCGTTCGCCGACCCCGAGCTGGCCGGCACCGTTCAGTCGGATAAGCTGGTTGTGGCCCTGGCCGTGGCACGGCTGGAGCCCGATCGCGGCCGGCGGCTGCCGGCCGAGCGCATCCACGCACTTCTCCCGCCCGACGTTTTGCAGCTCGCCCCATTTCACGTTCGCCGGCAGCATCGGGTACTTGTCCAGCACGTCGTACGCGACGTTGTCCATGTACCACTGGAAGCTCTTGCACTGCAGGCGCTCCTTCAGCGCCAGCTGCTCGCTGATGTCGCCCATGTCGAGGAAGCGGGCGAGCGGTTCGCGCGTGTAAAAGTACTCCTTGTACGGCCCGTCGAACCACGTCTCGATCACGCGCTTGTAGTTGATCGTGATGAGCGGGCCCTTCTTCTTGCTCGCCAGCTTGCCGAAGTTGTACGGCATGAAGCCGCGGTAGACGTGGCCGACGCGCGAACACGGCACCCACTCGATGCTGCCGCCACACTGCCAGATCTTGAAGCTGAGCTCGAAGTTTTCGCCGCCCCACACCAGCAGGCCGGAGTCGTACGCGCCGAGCTCGAGGAAGAACCGCCGGTTGATGGCGAACAGGCCGCCGGCGTGCGTCGGACTGCGGTACGGTTCGCTGTCGTGCTTCCGGCGCTTCTGCTCCCGCCGTGGCACCTCGTTCTCCTTGTACAGCATGCCCCACTCGAAGATGCCCCGGTAGTGGTGCCCGTCCGCGTACACCGGCCGGTACTCGAACGTCTTGTGGTCGATGCCGTCGATGATCGGAACGGTCATGACGGTGCGATCGCGGTGGATCGGGGCGAGCAGCGGTGGCAGCCAGTTCGTGTTTACCTCACAGTGCGCGTCGAGGTAGACGATCACCTCGCCGGTCGCTTCCTTCGCACCGCGCGAACGCGTCCGAATCAGACCCTCGCGCTCGCTGTTCCGGATCAGTCGCACCATGCCGTCGAATCGCTCGATGTAGCGCTCGAGCTTCTCGCGCAGATCCGGCTTGTCGGAGTAGTCGTCGACGAGGATGATCTCGTGTAGCAGATGCTTCGGGGAGCGGTTCAGCACCGAGTGCACGGTGCGCATCAGCACACTGAATCCCTCGTTGTGGAACACGATGATCACGCTCGTGCGGGGAAGCTCATACGGGTAGTCCCAGTGCTTGCACTCCTCCAGCCGCGTGTCTTTGATTGTGCGATCGAGCGAAATAGCATCTGACACGACGATGTTCATGCCGTACTCCATCTCCGCGTCCGTCGCTCGGTTTTGCTGATCTTCCGGCAGCACGTACGCCTTGCCGCCCTCACCCGGCCCCTCTGGTACCGGTTTGGCTGCCGGCTCGAAGTTCCCCAGCCCCTCCACCAGCACTGGCACTTCCTTCGGGTGGCTACGGTCTACCGGTTCCGCACCACTCTCACCGCCGGCACGCCTCGCTGCGAATCGCGCATTGTACGCATCCTGCACGGTGCGCTGATCCACGCCGGACCAGCTGGCCAGCATGTACAGGATGCCGATCATGATCGCCACACCGATCGCGATACGCACGATCCGGCCGCTCCGTATGTTTGTCACACGCATCCTGCCTACGTGTCAGGTAGGCCGCTGTTCCCGTCGCCACGACGATGACGATGAAAACAATCGCCTTCTATTGTGCCACCGCCGGCAGCAGACACTCACACTCACACACGCGCACACACGTAGTTACTTTCTCCGTCGTCACCAGCGGCACGTCCTCATCCACCGTCCCCGGCCTTCACCGTGCCTCATATGCGTGCCGCACTGCCACGACACCGATCCGCTTGATGCTTGGCTGCGCTGCGTGGGCGAGAAGAGCGGCTGGCACGGAGAACGGATTGTGTTTGTTCCGTCTTCCGACAGGTACCGATACGTTTTGTCGTCCGTATCGCCCTATCGCGACCGAATTGTGACCGCTTCCCGAATCTTTTCTTGTCCCGTCCTCGTTTGTCGTTTGTGTCTTGTTGTGCGCTGGAATGCTTCAACCTCAAGTGCCGTCGTATACAACTCGTATCAACACACACACGCTCGCGAGCAGGCAGTGTGTAGCGAACAGTGTGCGTAATTTGACAGCCGAAATTTACTCTAAAAAACAATGTGTGGGCTGAAAATTTTCAATTAAATAAATATCGAAATTGTATTCTTTTATGCCTTATAGAATAGTAATAATTTCTTCTAACGACCTTTGTTATTTTATAGTCCAAACCCAGCAAAAACAGGGAAGTTGCAATAAACACAAATTGTTTAATTTGCACTGCACCTGCTTTAGACCAATTTTGACATTTATCCCAGCTGACAACCGCATACTGACGCACCATCGTAAATGTAAACAAACAAGAAGCACGCAACAAAACATCAAGCTGCCTGCAATCGGCAACAAAAACAACCTACCGTGCGTTCTTCGTTATGGGTAAAATATTTCTAGATCACATCGGCGGCCAGAAGCTGTACAACTGTGCCGCCTGCGAAACTAACCTCACGAACAAGCGCGAACTCATCAGCACCCGGTTCACGGGCGCCACAGGTAAAAAGCAGTGTTGGACAATCCCGAAGGTTTTCGTGACTAATGATCCGTTTCCCTTCTACTCCAGGTCGTGCCTACCTCTTCAAACGGGTGGTGAACCTGACGTACTCGCAGGTTCAGGATCGCATCATGCTAACCGGACGTCACATAGTACGGGACGTGATGTGCAAAAACTGCAAGGCGAAGCTCGGCTGGATGTACGAGTTTGCGACCGAAGAGACGCAGAAGTACCTTATCACGGCAGTGAAAGCAAAGACGATCCACTAACTCCTCTTTTTTTGCTTTCCCAAACGTTCACAGGTACAAAGAAGGTCGGGTCATCCTCGAGCACGCGCTCATCACCGAGTCTGAAGGCTTCCCAGAGGCTTAGCATATTATTTTTATTTTTTTAAACCTCTTTGTTAGTTTTAAGTTATAAATTTGAACTTTTAAACTATAAACTCGAACATTTTCATTCAACTTTCAACAATCCATCTGTATCTGTTCGAATCCAATAATCTTAAACTATGTTGGCAGATCGTAGGTATTTTACTGGCTATAGTTTACAGTAGTGAAGAGCTTCTTTTGACTTGTCCGTTTATTGATACACCAATTCTGCAGATTAGCAATCTAAATTGTTGTACAGGTTTTTTTACAAACTTTGAACCTTAAGGGTCTTTCATCTGTAAATAAGCAATCGAATGAGGACTACCGTACAATTTCTGCTATTTTTTTTTTTTGTACTAAAACATGTCATGTTGAACACGTTCTATTTATAGGATCTATTGAGGATCTATTTACATATCTGTAAATGACGAAATAAAATCTGCCAGTAATCGTAAGTTCTGTCCATAAACTAGTTCTGCTGGTGTACACTTTAAATCCGCTTTGACATTTATTCCTAATAGAACGATCGGTAACCTTTTTGTCAATCACTCCGATGTGTCGTTAACCATTAAGGCGCCTTTAAGCTGTCTGTGGAAACGCTCAAATAACCCATTTGCTTGCAGATGGTAAGCTGTTGTACTTATATGGTGGGCTCCTAACAGTTTTGTTAACTCTTTGAATAGCTTTGTTTGGAATTGCGTTTCTCTATGTGATGTTATGTTAATGGGACAGCCAAATCTAGCTACATAATGATTTATAAATGATTTTACCTCAAATGTAAAGCCTAATTGTTAATTGCCTATTTTTAAGATGTATTACATGTTTACGGAGAGCGGAAGAGGTCCTGTTTAATCGATATGTACATTATCAAATTTACCTATTGGAAGGTCAAATTCAGCCAGCGGTAACCGTGTATGTCTTATTACTTTCACCCGTTGACAACTATCGCATGCTTTGGTCCATGCGCTGTTATTCTTATTCATACCTGAATAAAAATATTTAGCAGATAAAAGTTTTCGCGAAGCTCTCGTGCCTGGATGTATTTGCTGCTATGCTATGTATTTGCTGAAATAACGCGAAAAAAACTCTTCTGTGATGTAAGGTCGATTTTCGCCTGTCGAGCACTCAAAATGTAACTCATGGTTGTTTACGAGAATCTTTTCCAACCTATATTTTGAATTTGGTTTTCCAAATTCATGGAAAAGTTTTGAATACGTCAGTATAAAAACAAAAACAAAAAGAAAAGTTTTGAATGTATGGAATAGTAACTGCGTTCAAACGCCGATAGTCTCCACAAGATCTCCAATCATTTTTAGTCATCCATGTGAAGAGTAGATGACACTGGAGAAGAAGAAGGCCGGCAAATGCCCAATTCGTTTGTTGTTGTGCTAACAATGGCACAAATTTGAGCAAACAATTGCATTCTACAATCAATGTTGTCATATAGTTGATTTTATTTACCTATTTTGTCTGGTAATAGGTAAATTTTTACGTTACTATCAATTTGCTAGGAAACAGCAAGTTCATTTTCATTTCATTTTTATCCAAACTAGAGCTTGAAAACGAGTACGATTGGTTTTAAAATTATGTTTTGACACACTTAAACTAAAAAAACAAAGTTTTTGCTATCTTAATGACGATGAATAACTATTTCATCGAGATGAAAAACAACACAACTTTTGATGCAAGGGAAACCAAAAGCACCAATTGTGCTGTTTTCAAATTTCAAATTCATACTTAAACCGCGCTGTTGGTGATCGTTACTGATCTAATCCTATTTAGTTTAAAAATGAATAAAACAATAATATCTTAATTATAACTGTTATGTCATGATCCAATCTTAAAATTTTATTTACACAGAATTAGACATAATGTTATAACGCGCACTGTAACGAGAGAGCGCTATTATGTCTATCCTATCTCACCGCGTTGTCTGATTGGCCAACGATCGTGACTGCCGATCGTGGAGACATCCCTCGGTAACAGCATCCGCTGTCACTCGAGGAGTTCTAAGCAACAGAACTCCTATCCACAACAATAACAATACATTTAATCGGTTTCCATGGAGATCGGTTTTGAAACAGTCAATTGTGCCAACACAGTCATTTATATCAATTTTAGCGTTCCAAACATTGATTTTCGCATGTAATTTTTATCGTTTTGGTAAATTTTAAAATTGATATTTTGTGTTGATAATTACTAAAACATATTAAGCTTTATTTATAAACTGAGTTTTCAGAGCGTGAACGGTTGTAATGTCATTTTTGGAATAGTACAATTGGTTTAAAAATAACACCATAACTGGTGCGCACAGCACAATTGCAATTGATGCATTTTAGCGGGTTAGGAAAAACGTTATAACTTGTGAATTACGAGCTTAATCTGAAAAATTGAACAATGAAAATGTAAATAAAACTCGTGTCTACAATTAAAATCTTAGTTAGTGCACTCCTGGTTCAGCGGATTCGGTATAATTGGTTTTTTGTGTGAAACCCCTGTACTAACTCGTTCATAATTAGTCTACTTAGCCTACCACTTTTTCTTTTATAAACTAACGGGATTTTACGATTAACAAAACTGCACGAAACACAAAAGAAGATATTAGAGCTCTGAAAAGAGCTAAACAGTGGCTCTAAAAGTAGGGCAGTTCTGAAAAGAACTATTTTTCTTTCTTGCTGGTTTGTGAAAAATCCGTCAGCGACGACCAAGGTAGCTCTTGCTTCCGGATCACGTCGGCGTCACCAATGAAGAAGTTCTTTTGGCTGGTCCGTTTATTGATACACCAGCACTGGAGTCAGACAATCGAAAGAGGGCTACCGCACAATTTCTGCACTTTTTATACTTAAAACATAGCTTACCACGATTGGACACGTTGACCGCTACAGTAGTAAGTAAGAAATGTGTTAATTAAAAATCTAAAATGTTATGCTTTCGGAAAAAAGAAATGAAATTTACCATGCTAGTAGCCTCGTTCTATTGTGATTGAAACTATTACCGCTATTGTATCATTGATTAAAATTCAATTGCGTGCCTTACCGGGCAGCGTATTCCTTGTACACGATACGGTCCAGAATCGCACCCAAAACCGTGGTAATGTTTAGGGAGCGTCCGGCACGGCGTGATTCCTTCTGGATATTGCAGCTAATATTAAAGCAAACTTAAAATGCACACCACGAGCAACCAGGCAGCACATTACTTGCCGCTCAGTTTCTGGGCCGCCGCAATCGCGTTCTCATTCGCGAGCATCTGGAACTCCTGAAACCGCTGCGAGATGCGCTGGTTCATTTTAAGGAACTTTTCCATGCAGTTCAGTGCGCATTTATCCTGAAACGACCCAATGGCGATTGATGAAAAAAGAACCGAAGGGAACAGTTGATAAACCAGCACCATACCTCCTTGTCGCTGACCGCTCGGCCGGTGAACTCAGTCACGCAATCGATAAAGCAAAGCTCGGACAGCTTGTTGTAGGAGAGCAGGAAATCTGAAAACTGAAGACCACATGTGGTAAGTGAACTGCGAAACCATAGGCCGTACTCGTCGTGTCTGGGTACCTACCGACTTGATTTGATCTTTGTCGAGCTGATCGATAGTAATTTGTGTCGTTGCCATGCTTCCAGCGGGTTGATGCGGTAATATGTAATCAATTACGCGAAAGTAGTACCCTACCGACAAATGACAGCTATTTCGTTGGCGAGGGGTGTGCAGCCATAGGGTGAAAACAGGTGGAGATCACAAAACATGCGATTGTGTGCGAGAGAATACGCAGAAAATAAGATTGTGTTCGTGTTCCTGGTATAACTTTGTTCCTGGTGTTTGTGTTCGTATTTTTCCTTTTTGATTAAATTATCTTTTCGATTCAACTATCTTTTTTCCTTTTCTAACTACTGAGCGCTGTTACCTGATATTCCGAAACAGAACTGACATTATCAGGCATATATATTTTGAACCGCATCATGCACGGTATCATATGAGTTTGTCATACACGGTATCGTATGTTTTGTGAGTTTTGGAAAGTGGTTCCAGCGCTATTTTGTATTTTGTATTGCCGTCTGGCGTAAAATGGTAAGTAAGCTAAGTAAAGCGTCACAACTCGAAATGCACAACGCAAATATGACCGTCTAGAAATTGGTATATATTTTTAACAAATTTAATTTTTTAAGTATACACAATACGTTGCCTATATATATACAATATATACACATTAATCTTGATTACTTATAATTTCTGCATGGAAATTAAACGCGTTCTTGCGAATATTTTTCATTGTCATAAGCATATTATTGAACTCGTTCAGTAGGGCCAGCAATTAGATGCTACGAGCATCGATTTTATGAAATTAACGCGTTCAGGTACGCTAGATTTTGCTAGTGCTGTTTGGCTCGTGGTAAAATTCTTAAAGAGGTAAGGCTGTCCTTATCAGGTACAACCACCTGGTGGATCGGCAGTACTGCGGCCTTTGTACTTATGCTAGGCAAGGCGGATACTCGGGAGCGACAGCCGCTATTCCGTCTTTTGGTTTGATGAAGCTCCAATAGAGATAATCTTAGCAGGATCAACCGGCGCCGGGTAGCATTTTAGCAACAATTGCAAGGTACGCAAGGTAATTCATGTTAGACAAATTTTTCACTTAATACTTGAACCTAGAATCGTTACATTTTAGTTTACCCCTTGTTTTGTTGTTTTACAGAAATAAAATCTGCGATAATGTGACACCAACGTACGAGATCGCCACATCAAAAAACTGTGTAACTGCTATCGCTCACGAAAGTTTTGCTTATGTTTTCAACGGCTGGTTGAATAAAAAGATTATATGGAGAAATAATCAGCTGTCTAGCCGCCACTGCTTACAAGAGAAAGAAGAAGAAACAAGCGACAAAATATCTCACGCACACATATGCACAACCCGTATTATATACAATGCGCGCATGTGTGCGTGAGATAGGATCGTAGAAATCTTCCCTCAGGCTTCCTGGTTCTATAATTTTCAAAGTTATGTCGACTTTTGCGTCGACATACTCCCGGTGAAAGAAAACAAAAGTAAAAACAGCATAGCGTTGACAAATCGTCGAAACATTTTGCATCGTGCTTGAGTATGGGACATAAATGCACAAATTAATCTAATTTCGAATTTATATTTTTAATCGATAATGTTAGAAGTCATTAAAAATGTATTCATCAAAATAAAATCGTTGTTTACATTACGTGAATTATTCTTTATATTTTCCGCTACTGATTGAACATCATGGTAAATGGCGAGATGCGTTTCCTTCACACCAGGTGATGTTGTTAGGTTCCTTTATTTCTCAATAGAGGACGCTCTTTTGATACATACAATAAATACGCTCACCAGGAAAGAGGGTAATTCACCTTTTCACCTAACAACCCCTTTCAGTACTTTCTAGTTTTCAGAA
>JXXA01014000.1:0-13509 GCA_000956255.1 Anopheles punctulatus
CCCCCCCGGGGCGGCCCACCGTACAATTCTTCGCTGTCACCGCCACCGTGATTGTTTTCCCGAGGATGATGCAATTGTTACGGTTACGCTGATTGGTGTGTAGATTGTGCGCGATTGCGCGGGGAATACGGGTGTGGAGGGGGAGGAGGTAGGAGAAGAAAAAAATGTAATAATACGCCTGCGAAAGGAAGTCCGCGCGTGGTCCTGGCGCGACCTGACTTTTAACACCCTCGGGGCCCTGACAGTCGTTTATCAGGAAATTAATCTTTGGCCGTGCCTCGACGGCGGGTGTGTTTTATGAACTAGTGACGATTTGATTTTACTGAGTTTCTTTTTTTTTTCGTTCGTTTCCCTTCGCCCGTTCGTTTTTGTTCGCTTATCCCGTGGCGATGTTGTAGGATACAAAAAACAAAAAAAACACACGCTTACCGGACGTACCGAAGGGCTCGGCCTTGGAACGACTGGTGTTGACTTAACTGCGTTCACTTAAATTGCGTGAGGCATTGGGGAAATGGCATGGCGCGGTAGGAAAGATTTTATCGCTGTCAATTTGTTTATTATGAGGCGATGAAATCTAATCAAAATATCACTGGATTAAACTCGGGCTGGAAAATAGGTTTACGGAGCGGGGGAAAGGGGCCCTGGTTTTGGGGTTAGTAATTGGCCGACGGCCGTTGTTGGTGTGTGGCCCGTGTTTATTACGCTTTGCGTGTGATTTGTAGAGTAAAAATCTGTATCACCAATTTATTTCCCATATTTTTGAGTGAAAATATAATGTACACAAATAAGTAAAAAGACGCTTGATCTTAAATCTTCACGATACGACAAACGCCTCAACGAGCTGAACCGATGGGAGCTATAAATAACGCAGGGAATTATAACAGTCGACATTTCTCATGCACCGTGCACGGTGTTCCTTCCTCTTCAGTGCAACTGGCTTGCCGGTCGTGCGCTCTGACAGCAGGATTATTCCATCGATCCAAGGAAGCGTGCAACGCGAACCGTCTCGTCTCGTATGACGAACCGAATTCCTGCGGGTGTGTACCGCAAACGACTTAAGCTGCCACTTTATAAGCGTTTTGCCATGCCACATGCCCCGCCGCACATTTGCCCGTGTCAAAGCGGTTTTGGCATAAATAATTCCACATAAGACACCCCACCAGGCGACGGTGCACCGTGCATCGATATACGAACCGGGATGCAAAATTGATGATCTCACTGCACCTAGCGGCGTTAAGCGAAGCGATGAGCGATGCATGGAGTGTGAGACGTGGAGAGGGATCTTGGGGGACCATAGTTCCAGCCACGGAGACGCAAATGGTAGCGATTTCGGTTCGCAACATTTTCAGGGATTTAAAGCAGATCAGTGAGGAACGTTTTAGTGAAGATTTTTTCCTACAACTACAAAGCCTACGGACACACATTTTGGAGACAGATGCGTGGTCGTGGTCGTTTGGCTCGTGAAACAAAAGCCTGCAGGGCTCGCCCAAGGTGTCTCGTGTGGAGGTAATATGCTAGTAACGCACGCCGTTTAGGTTTCTTGCCGGTTGTATGCATTATTCAGGCAAGATTAAACCCCTTTTCATGGTACCGTGCCAGCTCAACCCCTTTCACTTCGATTGCCCGCTCGATCGATTGACAAACTCCCGCGAGGGATCAAACAGCATCCACCGCTTGTTTGTTTTGCTCACCCGGTCCGCCCGGACCGCCCGGACCTCCTAATTGCCATCGATGATGAACTACTCCCCCGGGAAGGTCCTGCTCCCGGGGAAGAAGTTTACCGACTCGTCGGTGCTCGGTGCGTAAGAAATGCCGCACGACAAAAGGATACGGTGCGGAGCAATTTTGGGATTATAAAAATTGCCGCCACTCCTGCTTTCCAATCAACCGTACGACAGCAGCCCCACCCGCCCTGCGTTGGGCGCGTTGCGCTGTCGGCAACAACCGGAGCAGCCCATAATTAAGGACGACCGAAAACGCGGCACGGCGCTTGCATTTTTATCGCTTCATTTGCTGACAATTTGTTTTCATTAGGACGCCGGGAGAGAAAGGGATGATGGCCGAAAAAAAAAAAATACGAACCGCCCGGAAAAGTCGCCCGGCGCGTTCTATTCGGCTGCTTATAATATTATACGCGACCGTGCGCTTCCGGTTACGGTTCGCCCGGGGAAGGATAGCCTACCCGTGGAAGGGTGGTTTGCAGGAGGTTTCAGCGTTATCATGCCGGCTCGGATGCCCGGGATAATGTCTGTAAGTAGAAAGTTAAATAGCCCGAAAAAATGGCGCGCCGAAAAACGGGTAAAGGTAAAGGTTGATTAAATTTTTCGCTAGACTTTAATTAAAAATAATTAGATGATGAGAGGCAAAGCAGTGGCACCGGGATCGGGTTTGGTGTTTGGCTAGTTTGGTGAATGACTGCGTGCGGCGCAGGGAAACTTTCGGCAACCATGGCGGATCTGCAAACTCTTTCGGTAGACACACCGTTGCCGTGGAAGACTTGCCGCGATATAGCTAGTTTCACCGACGATCCGTTTTGCTGCTGAATATTATATTCCTCCATTCCGATGGAGATGTAAATACGTGTGCAGGAAATCGTTTGTATGGCAAATTTTCTTAACACTTCCCATTGTGCCCGGCTTCGGTTTTCAGTCACAGTGCAAACATAACAGTTTATGCGCCTAGTTTCTCCCGGCGGCCCCTAGTTTCTCCCGGGCATCATGTGCATGACACGACCGACCGCGCTGGCCTACTTCTGCGCGGCTACGGGCTTATCCCGAAGCATCTCCTTCAGAAGGTACTTTTTAGTTTCTTCTTCTGATGGCCGCACGCTTGTAAAAGCGCGCTTCCCCAAGCATCTGGAGCAATGGGAATGTGTGCCAATTCAAACACCAAATCAGCTGCGGCTGCGGCCGATGCCCATCACACGCGTGCACCGTATGTTCCACCGGCACGATCTTGTCACGGTTTGGTCATCCACTTCACGAGCATCGTCCGTGGAAGCATCGTCTCGCACACTAGAGGCCCCCTCCCCGCGGGTGGAGAGGTTTAACATGAGGGTTGAGTTTGGGGGCACACCGAAGCCCAAAAAAGGTTGCAATTAATGATGAGTAGCAATTCATCAGTCATAGATAACTGTTCGCGAACAAAGGAGCTGGGAGGAAGGGTTCGGGAGCTTGTAGCGGACCGCTTGTTGCCGTTGTGCGCCGGTAACAACCGGTACTGCGTTCAATGAGCGCCGCTAGGAGCGTGAAAATAGTGTCTTCCAAAAACACGTTCTTTCAAACCGGACCAGAAACCGTGCTGCTTCTAAACACGATACTCAAATAAAGCCATGAAGAAGATTCTGATGTACGAGAACGAGTGTGTGTCTAACGAGAAGCAGCCAAACAGTGACGCACGAAGGGATTGCTCATTTTCGTGGCTTCTCAGCATGGAAACGGATACCGGAGGCGCAACCTCACAACCGCACAGATAGACCCATTCTGTGGTCTGTTTTGCTGCCATTCGGGCAGCACGGGCGCCGCCGGTCATTATAATGATACGCCGGGAACGCGCAAATGGGTTCGCATATTATTTAATTACACACATGTAAAACATACCCACCTCCTGGCAGAATGGCTGCCACGACGATCCGATGCGGAGATATAATCTCTCCTTTTCCCTCCCTCCCTTTCTCACTCTCCCTGAGCCTCATCCCCGCCGAGAGTGTGTACATCATCAACAGCTTGTACGTTGGAAGCAGCGATAAGAGTGTGTAGAGCGCAACCCCTTTTTCGCCGAGCAGTACCGGGCAAATAGCTGCACCCCCTACGTTTTAGGGACAAAACTTTGATTTTCGGTGTAGAGAGTGTAACGTTACGGCCAAGGTCGAATCCGTCGAGTCGGCTGCGGGTCGCGCACCGGCTTTAAAGTAAATATGTTTATCATTTTCTAATGATGACGATAATAGCAAATGGCATCCTGTGGTGGGTGCCGTTGATGGTCCGTGTGCCGCCTGTGACGTGTATCCTTGACAACGGCCGGCGCGGAGATATACGGAGCAGGCGTTCGAGAAGGGGAGGGTATGGCTGCATGTGGTAGTTATTTACGTTCCGGGGGACTAATATTAGCCGCGTGTGCGCGGATGTGCCTCGGGGACGGAAATGATAATTTTGGCATAATGAACTCCGGCGGTCGGAGGAAGCCGACAGTGGGTGCAGGTAGTGGAGATGGAGAAGAAAGCAATGAAATCACGGTTGGTTTTTTAAGATGGCGTAATAAAGTTAAACAAACGTGCAATAATTCTAAAGTACACAAATCCGTACACAATTGTTCGCACGAAAATGGTTGTGCAAAAATACTTGTTACGAACCTTTCGGTTGCTCATTATTTTTGTGAGTAATGGATGAAATACCCTATGACACTTGCCTGTCTTCGCGGCTGATGCTATAAATTGCGAACCAGAAGGCACGGCAAGGATTGTACGAAACCGAACCTTCTCCAGGCCAGCTCCATTAACTTGATTAGAGTTTAATGGAAAATAAATCAATTCTTTGGCACACCCTGGAAAACAGTGACGCCAGCGTAATGTCTCTGGCGGTGTTGTCGTCCATTCGAAAGTACCCCGTGACATGCGATAAAATTATTAGACTTATGAACCGGACGGTTCGATCGATCGAATCACGGAGTTTGGGCTTATAACGAATCGCCAAAAACTTACTCACTTTACCCAAGCGGAGGACCCGCGCTTGTTCTCACGACCGAAATGTCGGATGGACCCGGTCGGATAGACTCCCAAAGAACCGATTAGCCATCAACTGCTTGTTGCATTCTCGTGCAGAGCCAGCCGCAGTCGAATCGCAGTTCGCTGGCTGTCGGTTCGCTTAGCTGATAAAGCAGACCCGTGGACTATCGGGGATAAAGCGGACGTTCATTTGCAGCTTCGCCCGTACGCATCACTGCCGCTGCCAGGGGTTTTGGCGCTTTTGGGCGCCGGAAAATCGCCTGGCTTTGATTTTACGTTCGAGTTATTTTCTAAATTTTATTAATTCCCTTAGCACGGCGCCGCCGCTAATGCGCCTGGCGAACTGGAGGAAGGAAATGAGCAGCTTGTGGTCGTTGGGTTTTTGTTAATTTACTATTTATGCTGTTTGTTGCAGGCGATCGGGGATGGATTTTTTAGCACCTTTCTGCACCCGTGAAACTAGCGGCCGAAGCGAGTTTCCACTAGCGAATTCGGTTTTTCAAATTCTGCACATTCGATGTTGTCGGTTCGCTTTAGGCAGCCCCATGCGGTGCCCTTTGTATGGGCACGGTGTTGCCTTCACCGGTCAAAAGCAGCAGCTAGCACACCCGGCCACAAAAGATAACAGCGCACGGCGTAACAGATGAGGCCGTAGTTCACCGCGGTAGTGCAGGCGGGCGGGCAGGCAGTCGGCGGCGGTCGGTTAACGTGTCGTTTTTCTGACCTGGCGCTAGAAGTTTTACCAACCATACACTGATTGGGGGCCCTTCGATTGCTCAAAGCGTAGTAGGCGCTGCAGCGCTGCAATGCTATTGTAGCGGAGCGGACCGAAAACTATCCCGGACGTGTGCGTGCCTGTGTGCCTGAACTGGATGGGTTCGGCAACATCCGATGGCGAAACTCACCGGAAACTAATAGCCTTCGAGGTTTTTTAGTCACGAGCAGACTGGAACTCCATTCTATGCGGCGAGCGCTCATGAATAGGGCAGGTTAAAGTTTTCCAGCGTTAGCTCATTAAATAATCCTTAGCACTGCACTCGACGCTCGAAACGAAACCGCTCCGTAGACGCACTCGCGTGGCAAAATGCAGCGAACCGTTCAATAGCAATTGACACACAGGTTGTGGTATCGAACGGGAGTAATAAATTTTATCGCACAATATGACTGATTATCTCGACCTGTATAGTGCTGTGAGCAGGAAGACAATCAAAGGCGATGAATCATGTACAACTAATTACGCCGTGCACCGTGACACGCCACTAGTCCGATTTCACCGATGGCACGAAGTGTTTGCCTTTCGCGTGTTTAGTTTTTTTTGTTTTTTGTTTTTTTCTTTCTTTCAATATATGACTTGCCGGTGCCCTCAGCGTCCTCCTTGAAGGTTGCGTAGCGCAAATATTGGCGCCCGCCCCGTTGTTTGACAATAAATCAATCGCGTCGCCCAAAACTCCGGCAACCGGCAATCAGTAGGCGATGTGAAATGTGCCATTTGTCGTAGATTATTTTGCCCGCCCGTGTGGAGGAGTGCCGGTGTGAGGCGGTGCGTGCGTGCATGTCCCCATGCATGTGAGTGAGTGAGTGTTTGGACACCTTCTTGTTGCCTTCCGTGCCACCGCCGCTGGCCTGCGCCCGATTGATTGTCACCTTGGTGGCGCGTAAGTGTCAGCAGAATTGCTGCGGGCCATATGAGCACGTTCCCACGGACCACGGGTATGAAATGAGTTTTTCGTCAACCCAAGCTGGTTGTTGTGCGCCGGTTGAGAGGGGTAAGCCAGTAGCTAGGACAACTGGGTGGTGCTATTATTTTCCTAGCGCAAGCAAATGCGCCATCCAACCTGGACCGGTGTGGTGACGAGCAGAGCAGCAGCAGTAGTGCCAGCAATAACGCCGGGCGTACATGCCGCTGAATGACAAACTATTTCGAACGTGCAGCGTTTATGTTTTTCGCGAACACGTGTCACGTCGCGAACACATTCCCACATGATGGTGACTTTTCCGTTCAGGCCGGCTATTAGTCGCGCTTAAAATAATATTCAAGCTCGCCCGCGCCAAACGTGACGGGCACCAAAAAAAAAAAAGGTCCTTATTTCCCGTGCAAGATTGTGTCATAAATATCGCGGAAAGGTGTACCGCGAAGCGCGTCATTAGAAGCGTCCCGCGTGGTGGTGGAAAGCCTTTGCGTTTTGACATTTCCGCACGCGAAAACGCATTTTCAAACTCACATCAAAGTGAGCGTACGTACGTAAGCACCGCACAAAAGTCGATGACACCCGAGGGATCTCGTAGCCGCGGCGGCGGGCGTAGCATTCATCAAAGGAAATTTACCGCATAAATATGATTTGATTTCCCACCCAGCCGCTCATGTCATTCATAACTCTTTCGGTGGTTCAGCAAATACATATGCCATGCGACGTCTGAAGGTGATCCATCCTTTCCGCACCACGATGCTTTATCTGCCAAGCGTCCCTCCCGTCGGGCCAAACGGTAGGGTCGGGGCAGGGTCGGCGAAAAAAAAGGCGAAATAAATATGTAAGTGCCAATCGAGCAGATGAAAGCATTTATCAAAACCCACTGTCCAGTGTGTGCTCGAGTGTGAGAGAGAGAGAGAGAGCTGGCGAGAAAGCCATCTCATGTCAGTCGTTTTTCCTTCCGCTCGCTCGGACAGGGCTGCTCGGATGGACTCGTTTGAAAATGTTTTGAAGAGGGTGCAACCTAATTTTATTCGCCCATTCGGACTATTTTTCTGGCTAGTTGAGCGTTCGTGTTCGTTAGTGAGAGTACTATTTAGAATGGATAATTTTACAGCGTGATGCGTTTCGTGTGCGGAATGGGATACAAATCTCCTAAAGGGTCATGATTTTCCTTCACGAAAATGCCACCCACTGCTGGTTGACCCATTGTTAGGGGCTTGTTTGACCAGAGCCGTACTCCGTTGCAAACAAGACCACTTTGCCTCGTGCCGAATCGTGTGTGGTTGTAGCAAAAGCACGTAAAATTGATATGTGCGCTTCGTAAGGCTCATCATTTTTTTAAGAGTATCTTTTTTCATCCCAGACATCAAAACTTTGCTATATAAAAGCGGCTTCTTCAGCTAGCCGCTCGCTCTTATGCATGAGGAAACGAAATATGGATACACAACCCATTTTCCCACCCACCCACACACACACACACACACACATAAGATACAAAGCATGCCGAAAACGGAAGTGGTGATGGTGGACAGTGTGTGTGCCTGTGTGTATGTGCTTTGGGCCGGGGTTTATGTGTGTGGTTAACCCATCGGGGGGCCGGGGTGGGGTTTCTCTTAGCAGGACGGGGTTGGTATTTGGAAAATTTATGGATTATCCTTTTCAATTTATTATTCATTTGTCGGTTGACTAAACTTACCCGGGGAGATCGCAATCGTTTCATAATCCTGCGCCACCATTCCATTGACCCAGGACCAAACTGTTGTCCCTGTCTCTGTCCCTGCGGCTCCCATGTTTTGCTTCTTTGTTGTTCAGTCTTATGGTATTTTCTTTTTTTTTTGGTTTTAAAGAGAACCATCGTGTTGGGCGATGGTGTGCAGGTTTTGTGGAATTAAAAATTCCGCATATTAAAGTGTATCATCGCACTGCGTTATGTTTCCAATTTTTCACGCCACCCTCGCTCCCTCCATTCCTGATGGATCGTTCATTTTGCCACTTTATCAAATTTTATCACATTCACGCTGCACACGCACCATGCTGCCGTCACATGTTTTCGTGCCGAAAAAAGGCAACAAAAAAAAAAAAACGTGGAAACGCACACAAACGGGTGGAATCTGCAGCTCCACCCTCATCGCAAGTCATTAAACCCATTGATAGAATTACGAACGCATCCAATTTCCAGCAATAATCCTATTATTTTAATTGCTCATCCTGGACTCGACCTGGCCGCCTGGTTGCGTCTGGTGGTGATGAATGTTTGATTGTGTGGAAATGCATTTCCTGTACGCGTAAACGTCCGAGCGGCAAAATATAAACACATCAAATCGTCGAGTTAGTGAAATAAATATCATTGAGCGCATTGGTGTGTGCTCGTTGCCATCAACATCGGACATTGGAAAGCATAAAACTACGGCAGCAGCCATCGAAAGCACTCGGAAATGGTCTCGCACATTGTGTTGGAAATATTTTCAAAATTCGTAACACATAGTTTGTGGAATATTGTTTCACACACACCCGTTTCGCGTTAGCGGAATAGCGATCATCAATCAAGCCACAGTGTCGTTAGCTCCAGTCAATACAAATAGTTCATCAATCGATGCTCATAACATAACGAAACGCGAGAACATCGTAACGTTTTTTTATTTCAAGAGGAAAGAAAAAAAACCACCACAAAAAATCTACACCTTCCACATTTCCCAATGGTGTGGCTTCCTTTCCGCCGGCAGACCGTACCCGGTGGTGGCATTAGATTTTACAGAAAATTGATTTCCATCACCGGAACCACTTCTTGGTTAATCCTTTCCCCCCTGCCCCGCCTCCTTCGCCGGTTCGACGGCGGATACGGTGGCGGCGGTGGCAGCTGCGGCCGAGATTGGTCTCAGGTTGCTGAGCCTCTTCTATTTTCGGATGGCTATTTTCCTTTTCCGCCATAATGAAAGGTTCTACTTCCATTTCCTAAAACACCATCAACAATATTGATAATTGGCATTATTTTAAGGTGCGCGCTCTTATAATAATTGGACTCGCACGCAATTGCTAGCTTCTGTGTGTGCGTTCATTGTGTGCTGTGCGGCGGCCATAAAGGAACGGAACGGGGCTTGGGTACGAGGCGGGTACGAGGGCAGTGCGGAAGGATAGAGCTTCTTGACGGTGGTCACTACACTGCTCGCGCGCTCCCGCATCTTCCACCCTTCTGGCTGGCTGGTTCTAGCTAAGCATCCCGCAACAGACACCCCCGTTCGTGCGGGCCCGAGGAAGGTGGGAATGGGAAAATGGAACCCAGAACCATGAATGCGAGAAGGAGGAGGAGGAGGAGGAGGAGGAGGCGGAGAACCATGATGCCTCCGATGCCATCGATTCTCGGCACACCGATTCTCGCACGGGCGATGATTACAGGCCGCTACGCTAAAGTGAATGAAACTTATCGATCCACAACCATCGTCTGATCGATCATCGTTTGGAATGAATGGAATGGGAATGACAGACGCCAATGATGATCGACTGTTGTTGGCCGAAATCTCCCACTCCCCCACCGAAGCATCGCGGTAATTTAGCGGCCGGAAAGCGCTGGCAGGCAAATGGTCCACCGGACAGTGTGCGCCCGTTTCCTGCGCCCAGCTCCTTTCTTCCAGCACCCGGAGCGACAGACTCCGGTACACGTCCGATCCGGGCAGATTATTTCTTCCGGTTGTGATGGGCTATTCGGAGCTTTCGTCTATTGCCACGCCAAAGCCACGCTGCCATGCCTCCATTGGTACGATACCTTCCTGTGCGCTACCGAACGCTGCCCCAGACGCGCGGTTCTGGGTTCTGTAGTACAATTTTGTTTTCTTCCCCGCGCGCGAACAATTTCGCTTTTAAACAACGGAAACGTGTTCTTCTCACGCGTCTTCTTGGCTTCACTCACTTTCTATAGCACTTTGCCCGTGTTGTTGTTTCAGGCGCGTTCGCGTTGGCGTTCCGTCAACAATTTCGGAACCAAGCTCAAGGGAATTATGAATGACCGGAGAGTTAGTTTTTCACGGGTTTTTACATATTTTATACAACCGAAAAGTGCTTCTGTGTGCTGGTTCGAACGAAAAGTCTGGATGCGCGATTACAAATCGATCGTAGTAACCATTGCACAATACTCACTTTCTGCACAGTATTTAAATTAACCAAATTCGGCATGTCACGTTTCGATACCACGTATTCCTCTCTTTATGTTCCTCCCTGTCTGGACTGCGAGGAACCGCTTCGAACATTTAGAACCAGATCCAAAGAACCACTGGCAAACAAATGCAATAAATGCACAAATTCGCTCAAACCAGTGAAATGCACAACGGAGCCTGCTTCCAAACGAGTTACACTATCGGTCGAATCGTTGGAACGAATTGACTGCAAGAGCATTGCATCGCGCGTACTCCACCGGTGTCGCTGTGTGCAGCAGAATTGCTGCTGTCACGAAAAGGTAAACTTTTCTAAGGAATCGATATGCAGACGCAATCGCTGTTGCAAACTTAACGCTACGAGCGATGAAAAGAAGACACGGCTGTGTGCTTGTCAGAAAGACTCCTGTCAACGGCTGCAAAGGGCGCGAGAATCTAGAATCAAAAGTGTTCCTGCTCCCGTCTGCCGCTGCCGGGCGGCTTCACCAATGGCCGGTTCTTCGCGAAACGACAACTCCCTTTTATGCGTTCGAAAAATCGAGCTGGAAAAACTACGCAACGCAGCGTTGCACGGTAGGAGGCCATGCCGTTGCAGGAGTAGCAGCAGTAGGAAATTGTCGCAGTAGTCCTCGCCTGGAAACGCTCCGGAAACAGAGCTGATGATTGTACCGCCGTAAATTATCCGTCCGGCCGAAATTTCCGTTTCAACATGTACACGAAGAAGATTTGCAAGCAACCGTTGTGGAACAGCACGTATCGGACGTCGTACACGGGACAAAATCCGTTGCGCCCGTCGGTTTCACCGAAAAAAGTGGTATGTACTGTGGATGACCGTCTCAAGTATTGCTTCGCTCATGAGTTTCCGTATTGTTTCGGGGTTTGACGTTAGGCGCCGTACATCCCTCAGCACCGACAACGATACTTGGAACAGATGGGGAAAAAATCTCCATTAGAGCACCGGGTATTTACGCCGTTTGCTGATGGTGGTTCCGGTTGCCAAATTAGCGAATCATGCGATGAAAACTGCGAAATGAATGCTGAAGCGTGTCATTTTTACCGAATGCCAACTGAGCCCAGCGGCTGCCCTTGCTGTGGATGTTGTGAAGCGTAGCGCACGTTTCGGGTTGAGAATAAACCATAAAATAACAATTAATCTATCCAAATTGTTTGCAAAAATCACGATCGCATGGAGACGCCTGGTTTGTTCCTCCTAACACCGAATATTACAACACCGAGAGGTTAAGCTCTGTCCCTTATCACCAACCTGATGTGTCGTTGGCAACCTAACTGGGCCCAGGCTCATCTGGTCACCGGACGGCGACCGATGTTTCATTCGTGATTGTTTATGTTTGTAGGTGCAGTCATCGAAACGGAAACAAGCGAAGAAATCGAGAGTTCTCAAACACGTGTCCTATCAATCGGGGGGATGAGGGGGTAAAAAAAAATCGCACAAACACCAGACTAAACACAGACCGTCCGTGAGCATGTCGTGAGATTACCCGCGGTTGTGGCGATCGTTGCATGTTTTACCGCATGATAACAGCAGCCGTTTGTCAAAGATGCAAGGCGCCATCGGAATTGTCACGCGTTACCGTTTCGCGACCGTCGTCACTATCTGTCGCCGCCGAAGTTAGGCGCCAGGCCGGGAGCTTTTTTTTTCTTCTTCTTTTAAATGTATATACACGATTCCGGCTCATCAAACTGTCCTAATCTTGGATGGACCCCTGAACTCTCTGCCCGGTGATGTCGTTGGTTGTGCGCGTTCCACTTAGCGCAGGCGCGACGAAGCGTACCGAATGGCTTAAGATGAGATTGGATCAACATTGGATTGGAATCGCTTTTTAATCAACTGGACAAACAAATATGTTGTTGACTGTTGCCATCGTTCGAACTTGGGAAATTTTCGGCTAGAACCAACCGTCAGCTTCATGGGAACCGTCGAACCCAGAGACCCAGCGTAGTGTGTGGAGCCACTTGGACAAACAAAAAAAAAAGAAAAAAAAAGAAAAAGAAAAAAAGAACAACCGTAGCGATTCTAAATTTCATCCCGACTCATTTCACGGCTTTTTATCCCTTCGAACCCGGCCGGGATGCTGCGGCGAACCCGCAATCGCGCCTTCAATGCCACCGGCCACCGGTTTAAGCATTAAATCCCATGTCAAATTGCATCATAAATAGGGCTGCGATGAGGTTAAACGATGAGAAAAGCAAGCAGCACAGCTAGAACAAACATTTACCCAGCACTTGGCGTTTGGCTACGCTTGCCTCCGCGCGCAACTTATCATTTCGATCAATTTGATCACTCCAAATGACGCGGGCGCGCGTGCGTGCGTGCCTATGTGTGCGTGTGTGTGTGTGTGTGTTGTGACCCCTCTGAGGGGAGCGGCTGAGCGGGAACATGATTGTGTGGCTGGCCGCGCTGGGATCGTTCTTTCAATGGACATCTTCAGCGGCCGAAGCAAATCGAAGAACGATTAATGTGGTGCGATTATTTCTCGTTCGCTGTGTAAGCGACTGTGTAAGACCGTGTGGGCTTGTATTAACGAGCCGAGTTTTACGAGATCCACAATCCAATAGTTTACCCGGCCTAGCCGTTCTACGAAAGCTATTACTTTTGTTTGAAAAAGGCTCCACAGCAGGTTGGAAAGTCTCGAGGGTTCGTTTGATATTCCAGCCCCAGCACTAACCCGAACATGGCGATTATCACGGGGCTCCTATCGCTCGCGTAGTTAATTTGCATTTACTTTTAACCTCATCGTGCTTTGTCACGGTGCAGCATTTGTCTTTTGTGCTTCGAGCAAACGGGCGCTCACAAATAAGAAGTTTGTCATGAGGTGAATATGAAGCAGAACGGAATCGTTCTAGATTAACTACGATGACGTGCGCTTTTAAATGATCCCTCCAACCGAAACCTCTTCGTCAAATATCACCGGCATGATGACAAAAAAAA